>AUWJ02003849.1:0-10876 GCA_000468175.2 Phytophthora cryptogea
AGCCTCGACAGATGGCCTTAAGGCTATCCGTTCCTATTGCTTTGGGTTCTCAAAATCAAGACATAAGCGCGAGTCCCTATGCTGGAGCAGCCGTCGACATGGTCGCAGAGGCTCTCAGCATCGCAGCAATTGCGGCGCTTTCGATTATCAATCCTTTTGTTCCCCACAAAGTTCCTAACCAGCCCCACTTGACACCCGCGATCATGCTCAACATGAAGCGATGACTCACCGCATCCCACCATCACGCGCACCGAGATTCGCGTTGTCTGCAGCGCCCCCAAATCTTTCTGCAATGCTTTGATTCCACACAAAAGCTTGAGCGACCGGCGGGCAGTCCTCGGCACGCAGCAGGTGGCTATGAGTCGATACCATGAGCCAGGGGCACTGCCAGGTGGCATTTTCGCACCTTTCACGACAGTTGACGCTGGACATGATACGGCGCTGCATGTACTTGCCCAGCAGTGACCCGATGGATTCTCTCACCAGCCAAGTTCGTGGCGTCCGCTCAAACGGAGCTCATCAAATGCACAAGGGGTAACTATATGCCACTTCAAGTTGCCTTTTACCATACATACCCCCTTAACTCCGTTTTAATTCCGATTCTAATTCCGCGCCTAATTCGGGCTTATGACGTACGATGCCAACCGCTCGGAAATGGCACGCTACGGCACCTTCGACGAAGGCGTCCGGCGCTCCAGCGCCTCCGGCAGCGCGCGCTGTCGCATCCGACGACGTGCACCGCCGTCTCCGTCGTCCGGCGCATCTGTTGATGCCTCTTCCAGCGCCACGCGCGCCTCCGCGGCCTCTGCAGGGCGTCGTGCGTGTCTCGTAGATGAAGCCTCGGCGTCGTGGCTGTCCAGCCTCGCCTTCCTCTTTGTGGAGCCGCTCGTGGCGCTAGGAGGGACGCGTCGTCTGCGCGTCCAAGATCTGTGGACGCTCGAGCCCGAGAACACGGCGGAGCAGGCCGAGAAGCGCTTCCGCGCCGCCTACAGCGCTTCCGGCCACCTTTTGAGCGCCATCTGGCGAACCGAGTGGCGCGCCATCCTGTGCAGTGGCAGCCTGGGGTTGGGCTCCGCTCTGAGTGCCTGCTGTGTGCCGGTGCTGCTCTTCAAGCTGCTGACGGCTGCAATGGACCCTGTGGAGGAGCAAAAGTCGGTGCTCAAGCTGCTGCTGCTGCTCGTGGGAATCCACGCGTCCATCATGTTGGCCGTGCTCTTCGACCGCCACGCGCGCTTCAAGATGTTCAAGGTACAGCTCCGTGTAGTGGCGTCCATCCGCCTCTTGGTCTTCACCAAGTCGGTGGAGAAGCCCGTGAAGGGCCGACACGGAACAAGCACAAGCATCGCCGCCATCGCCACGCTCTACTCGTCCAACCTCGTGCAGGTGAGCTGGCTGCTCATCCGGTTCCACGACATGTGGACGTCCATGTTGCAGCTGTCCGTGCTGTTGCTTATCATGCACCACACGCTGCACACGAGCGCGACGATGATTTTAGTCTCACTTGCGGTCATCATCGGCAGTTTGTCCCTGCTCACAGCGTTCTCGGTGAGGATGTTGCAATGGTACACCAAGAAGCGAGCCAAAACGCTGGCTGCTGTGAACGAGTGCTTTAAAGGCATCCAGTCTATCAAGCTGTACGCGTGGGAAGACAAGATCCTGTCCAAGATCATGTCATCTCGACGGAAAGAGGAGAAGAGGCAGTGGTGGGAAGCCGCCTTCCGCGTTGTTCGGTACTGCTGCGTGTGGGAGTCACCGGCCTTCGCAGCCGTCGCTATATTCACTTCTTTGTCTGCTCAAGCTGGCTACTTCTCGCCAGCTACAGTCTTCACTGCGCTGATTTTGATCGACCACGTTCAGGTCGAGCTCCATGGACTCATTATGGGAATCCGAGTCTTCATCGATGGCCGAGTGGGGCTTCGCAAAATTGATCGATACCTGTCGTATTGTGATAAATTCGTGGACACAGATAACCCAGCAAAACATTATTCCAAGGCAGAAATCAAAACGTATCCTGATGGTATTGTGGCTGCCATGGATAAGGCGGAGCTGTCGGTGGGGTATCACGCCCCGACTACAGTACTTGCCAACCTCAACTTGCGCGTTAATGAAGGCGAATTGGTTGTGATTTATGGGAAGGCAGGGGCTGGAAAAACTACACTGCTAACGGGGTTCTTAGGTGATATAACCTGCGTAAATGGTAGCGTTTACCTCTCGCCACACCACAAGATCGCGTACTGTTCTGAACAGCCATGGTTGCAGACTCTCAGCATCAAGGAAAACGTCATTTTTGGTTATGCTTACGACGAGGCCAAATACTATCGTGTACTGGATGCGTGCTGTTTGTTGGAAGATCTTGAAAGTTTACCCGATGGGGATGAAACGATGATCGGGCCTAAAGGCATGAACCTTTCTGGTGGCCAGAAATCTCGCATCGCTCTTGCTCGAACGTTGTATTCCGACGCCGATATCTACCTGCTTGATCGCCCGTTGGCTAGCGCAGATTCCATTGTCCAAAGCGACGTGTTTCGAAAGTGTTTCTTGGAGCTGCTCCGATACAAGACCGTTATTATAGCCACGCACAATCCAGAAGTTGTCGAGTCTGGTTTTGTAGACCGTTTGTGGTACGTCAATGACACCGCTGTCTCAGAAAAATGTCGAGGTGGGCCATCCTCGGTTGTAACAGGCACAACCAGTCGGCGTGCTCGTCGTCTTGCAGATATTCCGCCCTGGCGCATAGGCCACAATGATCGAACTGTCGACGATGAATACGCTCCCTTTACTATGGCTGCGCACGAGATGGAGCAAGTGCGAGCGCGGATATCGCGTCATCGATCAGTACAGAAATTGTCGCTAATTCCCGAATGCGACTTGACACGGCGCACCATGGATGAAGTTGCCAAGGAAGTTTGGTGGCCAAAGTATGACCGAAATTCTTCAATGATGGCGTGCATTCTCTTCCTCATCTATGGCCTAATTGATGTTGCCAAGAACTTGTGGTTGGTGCATTGGAGCAACTTGGCCTGGACGTCAGTCGACATGTGGAACGCAACATTTGTCTACGGCCTACTCAGTGGGGGCGCTTTCGTTGTCTTGCTTGCGAGCTGCGCAGTGGTGTTTTACGCTCTTTCTAGACGGGCGAAGAGTATTTTCAGCGAGGTGACGCAGAGTCTGCTGCGCGCTCCGATGTCAGTGTTATACCAAACTCCCATTGGAGAAATCTTAGCGCGATATTCGACAGACATGCAGGTCATCGATGGTTTGATGTCGTTCCCCTTGGTGTTTATGTTTCGCAGCACCGTGTCCATCGCGGCTGCATTGGGAACAATGTGCTATCTGCTGGGCCTAATGGGCGTAATTTTCACGGTGCTAACGGTATACCTGTGCCGAGGGATGGTGGATAAACGTCTCTTTGCCCAGGTCTACAAGCTGAGATCACAACTGGATGCCGCGGACCTAAACTTTGTTTCAGAGACTCTCGATGGCGCTGCTGTAATCCGCTCATTTGGCGCTGATCAGATCAACCGCGTGTGTCAGCATCATGGCCAAATGGTGGACGACAGATCTCGGATTGCTACAGTTGTGGAGGTGTTCACGCACTGGCTGTACATTCGTTGTAGCCTTCTTGTTGCGGTCTTTTTGTTCTGCTTGGCAGTTTTGCTGGCGCACGGAGGCCTCCAAGCAAGCACGTTGGGTCTCATGCTTCATTGCATATACAGCGTCCAGCGTGACTTTGTTTCCTTTTCGGTGGGCATTTTGAACAGCTCCGTCAACCTGTTCAGTATCGCCAATTTGAAGAAATTCCAGCATATTCCCCCAGAAGAAATCGTAGACCAAAAAGGAGTCCAACAATGCGTGTGTGCTCCACTCCAATGGCCGACTACGGGTGCAGTTGTTTTCGACCACGTATTTTTCAAGTATGATGCTGTGCAAGACGATGCCGATACATCAATGTTTGCGTTAAAGGACGTGTCGTTTTCAATTACTGGTGGAGAGAAGATCGGCATCGTGGGAAGAACTGGATCGGGCAAGAGTTCGCTGGCTATGGCGATGCTGCAAATGCACCGCTTGCCGCGCGGTCGTATTTTGATTGATGGTGTCGACATTGGCCGTATGCGTCTGCGTGACATCCGCAGCCGCATCTGCATTATCCCGCAGACTCCCTTGTTTTATCGATGCTCGATTCGCCGCTACTTGGATCCGTTCAAAGAGTTTGACGACGGTGCATTGTGGGATGTACTCGTGAAAACTGGTCTTTGTGAGACTCCGGGGCCCAGGTGCGATGACATTGAAGAAGAAATCACCGAGGAAGCTTTTACTGACCCGCCTACTAGTCGAGTGGTAGTGATGAGCTTGGACTTGAGGCTCGCGGAAAATGGCGAAAATTGGAGCATGGGCGAGCGGCAGATGCTGGTGCTGGCTCGGTCACTGCTTAAGCCTGCACGGGTCCTCATTTTGGATGAAGCTTTTTCATCGGTTGACCAAGACTGTGACAAACGGCTGCTCTCCGTGGTGGAGAAAGAGTTCGCCAGCTCGACGATATTCCTCATCACCCATCGGCTCGACCAGGTTCTGGGTTTTGATCGCATCATTGTTATGAAAGACGGCACGATTGCCGAGTGTGGTGCCGCGGAAGACCTGGTTACAGACCCTGATAGTGTCTTCTTCGACTTTTTAGAAACTACGTTGCTCACGTACTGAGCAACACTAACATTTATTTCGCCCCGCGTTTTAAGGTATGATAGAGCTATTTTTTTTATATTTACCCTTACGTGTTTACAGTTCGGTGCGCTCGGTTCTGACGTGGTATTTGAACTCATGCAGAGATGGCTCGAACTTTTTGAGCACATTGATGTGAGAATTATTTGGGTGGCGAGTCTCAAGTGGGAACCTCTTGTGCAACCAGCCCACAAGGTGTTCGAGGACGTCCTCTTTCTCGGGTTCTTCGTAGATCATGTGGAACAAACCGTCGAAGACTTTAAATTCCTTGTCCAAGCTCCCCATGCTGTCGAAAAACTTCATGGACGCCTGCTGATCGGAAATGCGGTCTTCTGATCCAGCAAGGAACAACATTGGAATCGAGCTGAAGGAACTCTCGGCGTCGGAGACTCTGCTATCCCGTTGCAATCGCAGCATGGCGTTAAGCGATTCATGGCCACTCTGAGGAGTGATCATGTTGCTGCTTGTGAGAGGGTCTTCTTGGAATTTTTTCAAAAACTCAGGGTCTCGACTCCGCAAGTTGTGCTGGATAGCAGGAATGACCTTCGCGGTCGGGAACGCTGCAACCAACGGCCGAGCCATTTTCCATTGCGCCCACAGCACTGGCGTCCAAGTTACACCAATACTGGGTGACGCCCAAACAGCAGCGTGGAATTTGTGTTTTCCCGAAAGCACAGTGTGAAGCCCAACGAGGGCTCCGAAGGAAGTTCCAGCGATGATCAACGGCAGTTGTGGCACCGACTCGCGCTTCTTTTCTCGTCCGTGAGGGTGTTGGGGGTGGTGGTGTTTTCGCCAGTACCGCAGCGCGACTTTGTAAATGTTGGTCTTCGCGAACGAGATGAAGTCGTTGGTGTCATCGACAAAGTCGTTGAAGTGGCTAATGTGCGCTCGCGTATTGAACTTGTCGTAGTCACTCGCTCCGTGGTTCAGCAGGTCGTAGGCGATCACACCGAAGCCTTCCTTACAGAATCGTTCGTAGAGCGCAGTGTTTCGTCGGCAGTGGTCACCCATGCCGTGAATGTACACCACAATGCCTCGCATCGCCAGCTTCTCCGGCGGGAAGAGCGAAAAGTACAAGAGCGATTGACCTCGTCGATTCTCGAACTTGCCTTCGTAATGGCGCGGACGCATCGACGCTTTCGCTTTCTTAGCAGAAGACGGATCAGACGACGCCCGAGGTCGAAGATCGTCGTCAAGCACAGACTCATCGTCTCGTGGTCGGCCTTCGTCCGATGAAGCGCGACCGCGGCTGTCACTCTGATCACGACGACTTCGACTTTGCTTGGAAGGTTTCGAAGCAGCCGACGATAAGTTCGTAGTCGACTTCGGACGTGGCATTTTGCCTTGAGCTGCGACTGAACGAGGCGGCGGATTTGAACCTCGTCGTCGCGGAGGAGCTCGCTTTTCGTAACTTGGTTGGTCGTCTGACGACGATGACGGTGGTGAAATCTGGTTTTGCAAAGTTGTAGTTGGCTTTGCCCGAGGCATTCGAGACGACGGCGTTGAGGCGGGACGCGTACTAACAACACGCGGTTTCCATCCTTCGTTAGTTGCCTGTGGTGTTGGCCCGGACGAAAGCAAGTCTTCAAAGCAGGAGACTGGGCGTGAGCGGAGCGACTTGGCTGTCGTCTTTGTAGCTGGTGGCCTTTGTCCCTTGGCTTTCGCTGCAGCTTCGTCCAAAAGAGAATCATCGAAGCAAGTAATGGGACGTGCCCGGTCTGACTGCGCTTTCACCGCTTTCTTAGGAGGTGACCGTGCAGCTGGAACAGTTGATACCGAAGTCGATTCATCAAAACACGGATTTGAGCGCGTGCGAGCTGAACGAGACTTGGCCTCCTTCGCAGTTTTCTGAGCTGCAGCATCGGTTCCTGGGCTGTTGCCAAAGAATGAGGTGGGGCGTGTTCGAGCGGAGAAAGCTCTCTGGACTCGGGTTGTGAAAGACTCTGAAGTTGTGCGGGTGGTAGCTTCAACTTCCTCAAATTTTGCGACAGAGCGTGTCCGAATCGACCGAGGTTTTGATGGTCGTGTGGACGCAGTAGGTTTAGTTGAAGCTGACGGAGTGGGGCGGGGTTGCGTAGGGCTGCCGGATTCAGAGCCCGAGGACGACGTGCCCGGTGACGACGAGCACGAATTTGGTGGTGAGATTGTCGTAACGGAGACCGTCACGGGCACTTCCTCGACGTTCGTCGGCTCTTCCTGAATCGCCGACATGGCGAGCGCATTGCGACTTTGCACGCGTCGAAGCGGAAGTCCGATCGGTCCTTTGGTGGTGACCATCTTTCCGAAAATGACAAGTCGAGAGCAGCACGAGACCAATTTGCTGCACCGAGAGGTGCCGGAGTGCAACCGCGACTGACAATCGCTTGGCTGGCTTCCATTCCGCCATGAAAGCCAGAGGCAGTCGTCGAAATTGGGAACTCCGGCCGAGATGGTGTGTCCTTGCAAACCTACACAGTGCCGATCCCTGGATTAGCAGGTGTTGCCATAGGCGAGGCAAAGTCCTCGAGAGCCGCAATCTTCACGAACACCAAACGAGTGCGCGTCCAATTGACAATGTACGGAGTGCTCGTTCCACTCCAGAAGTTTTCATAGAATAGAGGCTGGAAGTTTGGCATGTGCCTTGGTCGTTTACATGCACGTGGACGAAAGCTCTCGAACACAGCGATAACAACGGAATTGATATGCTCGAGAACGCAAGTTGTCGATAACAATGTTCAGTCCTCCGAGACAGTGAGAGACACTTGATGTGCTCTCCGACTCGCTACGCGGACACTTGAAGCTGTGTCGTCACTAAGTCGGCAGAAAATCTCTTCGTTCGCTTGCAAACCGTATTCACACTGTACGAGGTCATGCCATCACCGGCATCCATAGAGAGATCCTCCGTTTTCGCGTAAATGCAAAGGGCACAAGCTCTTGCTCATGCTAATTTCTGTGAGTTTTGAAGCTTGTACGACACCAGTAGTGGTTCTCAATATGAGTCGAGAACGCTAAACGCAGTCGATCAATGAGGTAGTTCATGACAACTCACAACTCAAATTCCATTAAACGATAAACGATAAATGCCTTAATGGCGGGTCTCTATGGGGAATCGGCGGTGCAGCCATTTGGCAAGGTATCGGAGTACGTTCTCCTTCTCGGGCTCCTCGTACACCATGTGAAAGAGACCGTCGAACAACTTGAACTCCTTGTCGAAGTTGCCCATTGTGGCGAAAAACTTGATCGCCGCCTGCTGATCGGAGATGCCATCAGCTGATCCAGCGAGGAAGAGCGTCGGCAATGCGCAGAAAGCGCTACCAGCGTCCGTAACGCGCTTGTCTTCTTGCAGCCGAATCATGGCTTGCAACGACTCGTGTCCACTGCGAGCCGTCATCATGTCCATGGAGGTAAGCGGGTCTGCCTTGAACTTCCTCAAGAACTTGGGGTCACGGCACAGCAGATCGTGCTGAACGGCAGGCACCACCTTGGCTGTCGGCATGATGGCAGCAAGCGGCTTGGCGAATTTCGACTCGGCCCACAACAGCGGGTTCCAGGTCACACCGACCGTGGGTGAACCCCAAACAGCAGCGTGGAACTTGTGCTTTCCAGACAGAACGGTGTGGAGACCGACGAGAGACCCGAACGAGGTGCCCGCAATGATCAGAGGAAGTTCAGGCAGCGAGACGACGTCGGGGTTGCTTTCTCCTCCGTGTGGGTGACAAGGGTGGTGGTGCTTCCTCCAGTACCGAAGAGCGTCCGTGTAGATCGAACGCTTGGCAAAAGTAATGAAGTCGTTGGTATCCTCTACCAGGTGATTGAAGTTGCTGATGTGTGCGCGCGTCTTGTGCTGGTCAAGGTCGCTCACGCCGTGGTTCAGCAGGTCGTACGTGATCACTCCGAAGCCTTCCCGACACAAACGCTCGTACATTGAGACGTTCCGGCGACAATGGTCACCAATGCCATGCAGACACAACACGACACCACGCATCGCCATCTTCTCCGGCGGAAACAGCGAGAAGTAGAACAGCGTTTGGCCTCGTCGGTTCGAGAACCTGCCTTCGTAGTGGCGAAGTCGCAGCGGGGTGCGAGGCACACTCATTCGAGGTGAAGGCGTGGACCCGAGCGAAGACAAACTTGACGCCGACGCTGAACGAGGAATTGAACCTTCACTGGCCGTCGACTTGGCAGGTTGCTTGGGGAGCATTGAAGTCGACCGAGTTCGGGATGGGTCTCGCGCGTTCAAAAATCGGGGCGATGAAGCCTTACGCTGCTCGTCCTTGTCCGGCTTGGAAGGTGCCATCAGCTTCGGGTTCATGGTCACCGACGTTCTCGACTCTCGACATGAGCACACGTGACGCTGGTCACCTACGTAGCTCTTGGACACCGGCTTCGGGTTGGAAGTCGAGCGCTGTCGTGGAGGAGGACTCACATCTCGAAATGCTCGGAGTCGTCTGTCTTCGTACGATTCGTTCTCGGACAAGGACGCTAATGTGGACGAGGACTTCACTCGACTGGTGTCGCTAGAACTCGTTGGCGACGAACGGTGAGATGGCTTCCGGTGGCGCATCTGCTCTTGGTCGGAATGGCAAGGTGAAGCTGACTGCGAACGTGAGATATCTCGGTCACTTGAGTGACCAGACTCCCGACGTGAAGGCATCGCTCGACTTCTGTGTGCGTCCTTCGATGAGGAAGTTTGGTGGAGAGAAGACGATTTGGTCGATCTCGGGTCGTGTTGGCGCGCGTTCCGGTGATATTCGTACACGTCCTCAGGTGCTCGGGACCGAATCGCATCAAGTCTCGGAGCCGGCTTCGATCGTTGAGGCATGTCATCCGATGAACTGGACGGTGACTTGACTCGGTGGGGCGATTGGTGGCGGTGTGCACGTTCACGTCTTGAAGGTATGGAAGAACTGGACGGCGGAATTGACGAAGCTTTGGGGCGTGTAGTGTGCGGTGGTCTCCGGTGGTGGTCGTGCGCTTCCTCCTCTTCCTCGGACGACGAAAAAGACGCCGCCGACGATTTCGAGCGCGGCGTGTACTCGGGGTCCGAGTGCATTTGGAGAGTCGATCGCTCGTAGCGTGACGGAGTCGACCGGTGCTCCGGCGCGAGTCTGATCGTGGCTGAGAGACCGACCGGGCGTGAACCTGAACTCGGTCTCGAACGAGACGCGACACGAGACGAGCGGGACGGACTGAGCACCCGCGACGTCCACGACTCGTGCTCGAGCGTCTTCTTGGATGAGGTTGTTGCCGTGTACGCGGAACTCGACGCTGACCTGTGGTGAGACGTCCGTGCGTCTGTTGCTCTGGGACCCTGCAGAATGATACTGTCGCTATTGGGTTTGATGTCTTCCGGATGCCGCTCCTGCTCCTTCAGGCGAGACTCGCGCATGTGCGCCGGCTCCTCCACGATGACGGACATTGCGAGCGCGTCGCGGTTCCTCACCGCGTTGGCTTTGGCGTGAAGACGCTGCGTCCTGCTGCTTGTGCTCGGAAGTTTTTTGCAGTTGGGCATCTTTTCCACAATGGGGACACGACGGGCGCACGCGGCCTTGATGAGCTGAGACCGAGTGGGGGCACAGGGCTTCCGAGCTGCCACGCCGAACTGAGGAAGCTGCGCGAGAGACGGCGGGCTCGGTCGAAAACGGTGCCTCGAGGACCGGCGTGCCGGGGTTTTGCAGTGACTCACAGCGGAAAATCCGCGTCCATGGCCCAAAGCGCTTCCCAAGAAAAGCGCCTGCTGCGTTTGTGCTGCGGTGCAGCTTCCTGGTCTGCAGCTGGGACGGCCATAGACCTGTTGGAGGCGCAGCTTTGGACGCTCCCAATCTGACGCGACTATCGGTCGCCAAGCCGGCGGATGTGACAGACACCAGAGACGGAGAACGCCTCAATGCTCAATGTTCCTAGCATCGCTTGTGGGCGGGGTGCGTGATTTCATGCCGGCTTTACGAATCTCGAGGTGAAGGTCGACGGGGCCCAAAGTTGGCGGCATGAACTGAGGACTCGCAGTGTGCTGCTTCACTACACATAATACTGGTTGTGTACCTACGTATGTCGCGTGCGGTCTGGGGCAAATCCCAAGCTGGGCTGTGCCAGCCGAGCCGGTTTACGAACCTCTTTGGCTCTCCCTACGTTCACCAATATTTTGACAAAAGAAGGGTAAACGTGCAACTTTAAGGCAACT
>AUWJ02003895.1:0-19712 GCA_000468175.2 Phytophthora cryptogea
TTTTCCGCTCCAACCCATCCCAGTTCTCTTGCAGATATTTGAAAATTGCTTGAAAAACTTCGATCATCGGCAAAAAGAACTGCCAGTCTAGAGACCTAGATGATAGCACATGATTGCTGTTCGTGATGGTCAGCAAGTGCGCTACAACCTGCTGCTGTGGTAGCCCTACGTAACGTAGGCTACGTTGGCCATTATAGGTATGGTAAGTGCCAGATCCTTTGTTGAAGTTGTATGGTGTACACATGGTGTACCAATGATGTGGGTCACGCGACTGCGGGAAGACACAAACCGATCGTCAAACCGCAAGAAGGCATGCAGAAGGACGAGCTGCTCCAGGGGCTGTCGCTCCACGAGAAGCTGGCGTACTTCTACTGCTTGTACGTGCACGAGGAGGAAGTGGACCCGGAGGTGGACGGGGATGCCGTGCGGCGCTGGGAGAAGATCATGGCGTCGCGCCGCAAGTCTCGCGAGCGCGTGTGCATCCTGCTGAACCAGATGGAGAACACGTCGGCTGCCAACGTGCGGACGCTGGACAAGAGCTACCGCGCCAAGCGCGAGCTGCTACTGATCTCGGAGGGAACGATCCGCACGGCGGCGAGCAGTGGCGTCTCCGCTTCGGGTCGTGGGGGCATCCTGGCTCAGCTGGAGATCGCACGGGCCAATAACGAGATGCTGCAGGAGTGCGGCGCGCTGACGGTGTTTACGGAGCGTCTACAGCGTTCGATCCACGCATTTCGAGGCCTCAATTTCCAGCATTTGGACTTGGATCAGGTGGACGCACTCATCAACGACCTGCAGCAGGACATGGTGCTCGTGTACCTGCTGATCGTGTTTAATTCGCACAAGAAGAACGCTGTGTTCGACCGTCAGCTCATGATAATCGGCATTATGGATCCGTCCTACTCGCTGGTGTCCATTCTGGACTGTGTTAGCCAGCTTAATGTGCTGCCTGGCTTCCCGATCAAGAGGCTGCTGCTGCTGTTCTACGAGTGGTTCTCTGCGGTGATGGGCAGCTTCGATGAGCTCAATGCGCTGAAGCGATTGCGTCGGGAACGTAGTGACATCGACCCGTCCATTTTGAAGGACGACGCGGAAGGCGTGCTGCACTGCAAGACATTCAAGCCGTACTATGATACGACCCAACTGGATTCGCAAGACCCATACTACCTGCAGAAGAAGAAATTTGCCAAAAAGCGCGAGGCGATCCACAACAAATACTTGCACAAGGCTAATTACGAACTCGAGTGCCAGCAGTCTAGCGAGGCAGACCTTGCGACGAGACCGCTGGACACGCTAGATGACGAATGGGAAGAGCGCGTGGAGACGCTGTACCAGCTCTTCCTGCCTTGCATGCGTGACTACACAACATTTCTGGGAAACCTCGTGACGTTATCGTGTGGCAGCGCTCTGAACGCTCGTGACAAAAAGACTTTTTACTCTCGGCGACCTTCTGGAGCTGATCAGTATGGTGTGACGGATTTCTCTGCACCTGGCGGCGAAAATGCCAACGACAATCAGTTTTGGAAGTGGATCCTTCGTGAGAAGGCAATTGTTCTTGATGTATCAAATCTGGTCATTTTGCTGATCTTCAAGCACTTTCGTGCAAGTCATGCTTGCAAGGCGGAGTACTTTATGCAGTTTTTCTTGGAGGCCAACGTTCTGGCGACACTGACCAAGTTCATGAACAAGGATATTGGAACGTATCTTCAGGTATCTCGACAAGACTCAGATGAAACCAAAACGGGCTTCTACGCGCTTGAAAAAGAGCTCGACAAGCGCACGATTCGTTTCGAAGAGGACATGAATGAGTACGCTATCCAGTCTACTCGTACAATTACGAGCATTTTGCGAATTCTGCAGAAGTTGACCAAGAGAAAGCCCAACATTATTAAGAACGCTCTCTGTCGAGGACAAACCATCGTCTGGCTTAAGGTACGCCTGGCGTTGCTGTTGTTTGGCTCGTGTATTGTGTCCTTGCTAATTGCTTGCTTGTTGCGTATTCTTATTCGACCAGCGTGTGGTAGCTTTGCAGATCCCGTTGCCGCGCTTGTACGCACTAAAATTGGTCAAGTCGCAAGCAAAATATCTAGGGCATCAGGTTCGCTCCACATCACTGATCTGTTCATGTTTGCATAAAACTGACATATAATTGTTTTGTGTGTAGTGGGTCAAGAAATACACGTGCTTCAGCATGCTTACGGAAATTTATCTGTACGTGCGACCCGAGCTAGACGACGACTGGTTGCACTATGAAGACGAAGATTTGAACAAGCCTCCATCGCAAGATTCCGTGGAGAGAATCATTTTTGGCGAGATGCAAGCGTACCATCACAAACATTACTTCGATTCTCCATTTGGAGGCGGTAAACCACTTCCAGGTGGAGCCTCTCTGATCTGTGAAGACCGCAAGGAGCTCGGCTCCGACTTGTTTATCGCAGATGGGGGGCGCTTGGCGAAGATGTACGGTGTCATCAAGTTGGACCCAATCAACTTTTGCAAGCAGTACGAGAAATGGCTTGATGCCGAGAACTTGATCCAGGATCCCAAGGCCGTTGAGGCCCCACTTCCCATTTCGTTTGATTGAGACGGCGACAATAGTAAATCACGTTTGCTCGCACCATTTGAAGCGTTCAATGGATAAAGTTTTTTTCACGCAAACATTGATTCCCATCTATTTTCTGTTTTTTCCCTCATGTACACGAATACTACCTACCACTTAATAAAAAATCTTGAACGGCGATGCAACTTGCAACTTAAGCCGTCAGTACTTGCATTGTAAGTACTGACTGACGGCTTAAGCTGCGCGCTGAGTCGAAGAGATATGATAGACGAGCATCATGGTTGAGTACTTCGCACGGCGAAAGCTGTCGAACTGGTAGTGGTGCTCTTCGCAATTCTTCAGCATGCTTGTGCGGTAATCGAGGAATGGACAAGACATATCGGCTTCAGGCCCTGTCACCTCGCTATTGATGCTGCATGCTTCGGCAAAGTTAGGTGGAATCACTTTAACAAATGCCGAAACATGCCCAGCAGCAGCAGCGGCAGTTCTTATCGCAGCTGCTGCTGTTGCACGTCGGCATTCGGCGCAGTAGTATGCGTCAAGAGCCTCTGCATCGGTCGCTCGCCAGTAAGCAGCATTAACTATCAGCTTTTTGCAGGAGGCGCACATGGGTTGCAGAACGATCACAAACAACGACTCACGTGCCGACTTCACCGATTCGCTAACTCGCTTGCGGAACTTTGCACTGCACGCATTCGCAGTGTCAGCTTCTTTTCTCCCCCTCTTTGGAGGCGATGCTGCAATTCGTTCGGCTTCGCTGGGCCAATAGTCACCGTCAAAGTACGGTGGAAGCTGCGAATCATAAGCATCTTCCAAATGCTCAAACTCGCGAGCGTACAAGTCGTCGCAAGCAAACACGACACCCAGCTCCTTGGCCTTTTTGGCCACGCTCAAATACCACTGCAGGAGGCGCTCTTTGCCAGGATTCTTCTGAAAAGAAGGGTGGCACCAATAAATAAAATCGCCTCCGCGGGTGGTTGGACATGCCCAAATGTGTGCATATTCGTACCCGTTGGCTTTGCAGGAAGCCAAGTACGAAATGAGAATTTGGTGGAACAAGCTCGTGCGCACGTGGCGTGGTCGCATGTACACCAGACTATCGAGGTACGCAATGTACGTCCGGTTGCGGTTGGCAGGAAACTGGCAGTGCTTATCATATTCCTGAACATACCTGCGTAACAACAAAACTCGCATTAGTAACTGCTAACACTACAAACGCACTTCAAATACTTACATAGAAAAGATGCAGACTTCGACGCCGTTGATCATCTGAAAGACGAAGATGACCTTCGATGTGTAGTCGATGGTTGCTGGATACTGCTAGTGCAACATAGCAATACATGTGAGCCAGTGAATATTCCGTTTACCAACACCATTTGTAGAAGCTTACCTCTTGTGCTGTTGATCGAAAATGTTCGCGGACTACTGGACTCACATGGCACGAGCTCTTAATCTCAGACACCACCCTCACAACAATAGATTGCGCTGCCTCATGTTCTCCGAGATTTTCCATGTGCTGACGCACCCACTTCTGCATAAACCGCGACAAACGACATGACTGCAAATCCTGGCTCTTCACAAAACCCGACGTGGTGCTCGCGTCGACAGCATCTAAATCTACTTGCGTCAAATAGTCGAACACCTTTTCTTCGATCTCTTCGTCAAAACCGAGAGCTCGAGTAAAATCTTTTGTGTACGGTCTGCGCTTCAGCGCGGGGCTGTGTGACCTGACAAAATCTTTCTCCACTTTAACCGGAAAGTCCTCGACGGACGTTTCTATCGGTGACATGCCTAGCTCTTCAGTCTTCTGCTCAGCCTCAAGTTCTTTGACGCGACACAACGGGCAGGTGTACAACACTTCTTCCTCTTCGTCAGCGTTTTCACACGCATTAAACAGCGCGCAGATCTGGTGCACCCAACCGTTGCACTGGTCGCACTGCACCCACGGCTCCGTCAGTTCATCCAGAAACTTTGCCTTTAAAAGACCAAGTTTCGACATGGTGTATTCCATAGGAGCAGCCATAATCGGACCCAGCTCTGCAGACGAAGAAGAAACAGTCTTCAGCGTCAGTGTCTTGGGCAGCGAACTAAAACACTTGGAGCACCAGTGGTATTGTCGATCCGGCGTTTTGTAGTACATTGCGTGTCGTTTAATGCGCTGACGACACGCGCCCGAGCACATGACGAACGGGGGCTCAAAGTTGATGCACTTTTCGTTGCAAATGCCGCACACGTTGTCCAGGCAGAACGGGCACGAGTGTTCGTCGCGGCGCTTGGCCATGGCTTCTGTCTTGGCCTTGTACTTCGCATAGTCGGCCTCGAACTCCTTCAGCAGCAACGCCGCCGCTTCGTGTACAACGTGTCCGGGCGGATTGAAGAGACACGCGTTGTTAAACACGAGGCGGATGTCGGCCGCGCAGTCGTCGGCCGTGGCGTACTCCAAGTTCAGACACTTGTTCTTGACGATGGCCAGGTCCATCGGGTGCTTCACCACCTCGAAATAGTGCGGGATCTTCCACACCACAGGGTCCACCCGCACGTTGAAGAAGCCGTGGTTGGCCTTGTGGAACATGAGCTTGGACACGACGGCCAGCAGCGGCCGCAGGAACAGCTCGCGCCGCACGTCGCGCAGGTGCTGGCGGATTTGCTCAGCCGACGCGGCGTTCAGCGGCGACAGCAACGCGCTTCTGTTGCTGCTGCAGTGCACGGCGGGGCGGCGGATCACGGCAGCGTCGGCCTCTGCTCCCTCGCGCGTCGCGGTCGCCTCGTCCCCGTCGAGCTTGGGCTTCTTGTCGCACGGCGCAGCGTCCTCACCCAGCGCGCGCTTGAGGCCGTGCGGCGCCATGGCGTCTACAGCGCGTGGCTCGGCTGCTCCGCATTCTGGCGGCAAAGCTGGTGTGTTCAAACCCATGGGCGGGCCGCGTCGGAATGTTGGTTTTGACTTGCTGTTTGTATCGCACCGCGGGTTCGCGCCAACTTGCGCCAGCAGGTCGCATCCAAAAGTGTGAGGCCTGGGGGCCGAAGCAGAAGCAAGCCATCTCCGCCATACAAACGCCCAGTCAATCTGGGAGAAACCGATTTTTCTCGAAGAAAGAACGTCGAGTGGACGAAACCGCTGAACCGAAAGTTGGGTACAGCAGGGTTGTATACAAAGCCCAAGTCAACTGCGCTGTATGCCTAGCCCTTCACATGCTGGCAGCTTCTGATTGGCTGAGCAAAGCGAATATTTCGGTTAAAATTTCCTGACAATATTGTTGGGAAGCATCGTATTTGTCAATCCATGGCGTCGTGTTTTCAAATAGGACACATCTTGACACCACTTCATCTCAGTCCCCCAATTCTCCGAGATGGTGGAGGCGGACGTTTACTTTGGCGATGACTTCGGCCAGAAGATCGACCTCACGGTCCGCATTCGAGAGATCCTGCGCAACTACCCAGGTAAGGCGTCACTACGATCCGTGTACGAGGGGGGAAGCGCCTTATCTAACTGAGTTCTCCATGGGTTGATGCACTTTTGTTGATTGTTGCAGAGGGCACCTCCATCTTTAAGGAAATGGTGCAGAATGCCGACGACGCAGGAGCCACAGAGGTTAATCTGTGTCTGGACTATCGACAGCATGCGTCAACGGGGCTCGCGTACGAGAAACTCGCGTCCTTTCAAGGTCAGTGCTGAAATTTCGGCTGAGAACTGCCTTTAAGACGGGTTAGAATGATTTTACTAAGCGTGTTCATGGATAACGCTCCTCTGTAGGTCCTTCGTTGCTGGTGCACAATAATGCCACGTTTACAGACGCCGATTTTCAGTCAATTCAGGTAGGGCTTCTCCCCTTTTACAATTTATATTGGGGTAGATTGTGTACACGGGGTTGATTGCCTGGGTGATACTTTTGCCTAACAGCGCATTGGAGATTCGCTCAAGAAAGACAACTCGAAAGGCTGGAAGACGGGACGATTCGGTGTCGGCTTCAATTCAGGTGGGTACAATCGAAAGCTCTCGCTCGTCCATTCATCTTGTTGTTTTTGGAGAAATGACATGGTTGTTCTATTATTGCCCTCTTTTTCTGGGGTGCAGTCTATCACGTGACTGATCTGCCCGCGTTTGTTAGCGGCTCGCAGCTGGTCTTTTTCGATCCTCAGGTACCTTGTGTTGAATAGTCTTAAAACTTGCTTGAAACAGTTGGGTATAAGAGAAAGCCAACTCACGCAGCTTGTTTGTGATTGCCGATGCGTATTTCGTGCAGGCGTGTCATCTGCCGAACGTTAACCCGAGCAACCCAGGAAAGTTGATCGATTTTATTGCACATCCTGATCTGGTGAAAAGTTTCCCGAATCAAATCAGCCCATTTCAATGCTTTGGGTGTAATTTCTCCGAGCCTTTTTCGGTAAGATCATCGTGCGTCTTGACTGAACCCAACTACTAACTATACTTTTCAATGTTTTTTTTAAGGGTACAATTTTCCGCCTTGCGCTTCGAACGGAGGAGCAAGCTCAGCGCAGTAAATTGTCCAATCGCGCTCAAACGCCTACAAAAATGGCAGAAATGCTCCACGAATTTGCCGAAAGTTTACCGACCGTGCTGCTTTTTTTGCGCAATGTGTGCAAAATATCGATTTGGGAGTGGAAGGCTGGTGAACAAACTCCAGCTGCTCTGCAGGAAGCATCGATCAGCAACATGACCGCGGAAATCGAAGCAAAACGATCACTACGACACACAAGTTTATCACCCTCACAACAAATATCGTCTCAGCGTTTCACAAGCGATGGTAATTGCGCATGATCTGTACGGGATCGGATAGATCGGGACTAACGTGTTCTTCTTAACAGGTACAATCTGCGATTACCCATTGACAATCGAGGCATGCGATACCAGGGCTGGCACGAAGAAAGAGCTGAATTACCTTATCATGAATCAGCTCGGCGGTGGTGAATGCACCAAGATAGCTTGTGATCCAGCCAATGCGAGCCAGCGTTTAGTTCCGTGGGGTGGAGTGGCTGTGTCAACGAAAGATGATGCGGCTATCTCGTCCACGTCCGGCTTAGCTTTCTGTTTCCTGCCATTACCCACCCATACATATTTGCCAGTGCACGTACGTACTTCACCGGAGTACTTTGAAAGTATTAACAGTAACAAAACTCACGCGTCTTTTTTTCAGGTGAATGGATACTTCGAGTTGTCATCAAATCGACGAGATATTTGGTTTGGCGAAGGTCTTAGTGGTGATGGACTGCTTCGTGCTCAGTGGAATATCGCCTTGCTTCGCGACGTTATTGCTCCATGTTATGCTCGAGCTGTCTTACACTTGGCTGACAGCCAAGCTATGACACCGGATCACCATGTGCAGCTACTGCCGCAGGCACTTCCACCAGCACCCTGGGACTCCCTTACCTACTCCCTTTTTTCGTTAATTTGCAACAAATCGTGCTTGTACAGTGAGGTTGGAGGTGGCCGTTGGGTGTCCCCAACAGAGAGCGTTGTGGTTCGCAGAAGTTATTTAAACTCCAAGCAGCTTCAGCAGCTGTTAATCGATGATGGTTTCTTTGTTGTCCGGAATCTCGCAGAAGATCTCGAGCGTTTACTGGTAAAGACTAAGACAATTTCATCCTACTTGGAGCCAAGAACAGTGCGGGAGGCATACAAGTTAAAACGCTCCTGCCATGCAGGCAACAGAGATGCAACTGAATGCTTGCTAAGTTTTCTTTTGAGTGATGTGGAACCGAGCAGCTTAAATGCTCTTGTCGGTGTTAATTTTCTCCCAGTTGCTGATGGATCTCTTCGAACTTTCGAAAGCCGCTCCAAATGTGATCCGAACGAACTTGAATATTTGTGTTCCATGGGCTTTACTCGACAGCATGCCACTTATGCGCTTATAGTAGCGGGAAATAATGGCGTTGAAACAGCTCTTAATTGGTTGCTTCTGAACCCAAACCCATCTATTGTGAATGGAAAAGGTGCCAACACTTCGTTTTTGATTCCTAGCCGAGAGGAGCTGGCGTTATTGGCTAGAGCACGAAATCACTTGGTGGACATTGAAGCTGTCAGTCCTAGTGGGCTGGCGCTGCTTTCCTCGGAAATGGCAAAAAATCAATTAAACGTGCAACCATTAGACCCCCGAGGTTTTGAAGATATGCTTGCAGTGGTGCTGCCAGCAGTATGGTTTGGCAAGCTGACAGTTCCTTGGTCTGGAACGCTAGAAGACGAACCGCCAACCGAGGAATGGATTCGACGGCTCTGGAAATACATTGGCACAAGTGACCATCTTTCAACATTTAAGGATAAGTGGCCAATCGTGCCTACCACTTCAGATACTTTGACTCAATTAAGTGCGTCAGCTGGTGTACTTAGTGCCGAGTTGATTCCGACTGGTTGCCTCCAATGCTTGCAAAAACTGCAAGTGCGTTTACTTTTACCGGACCTTTTTGCTTCTTTCCAGCCCAACCCAGACGTATGGCAGTACATTCATCAACCTACAGCTGCGGGCGTACTAACGTGCATTGGAGTAATCTTAGGCCCGGAAGGTTCGATGGTGCCAGCTCGGGTGACAAAACATTTTGAAGCCACAGGAAGGAGAGATCGTGAACACTTGTTAAAGTTTTTAATGTCTGACGAGGATATTCGTGCGAATCATAGGCAGATTTGCTATAATCTTCCAATATTTCCAGGCTTTCGAAAGGTTGATGGTCACACCGACGTGTCCAACGTTCAATGGCTGGAAAGTGAAGACGCCCTGGCAAACGTTGCCAACGCTTTCTCCCCAACATTCGTTTCACTGGCGGAGATCGAAGGCAAGTATAAACAACCGCTGCTCTGTGCTGGTATTGCCCCGAAGTTTCTCGATGACAATTTCCTTCATGTAAAAGAAGATGATTCAGAGCTTGTGGATTTTCTATTGCGGTTGGGTGCTAAGCGAATTTCCAAAGTTGAGTTTTTCTCGAAGTACTTAATCCCTCGGTTCAATAGCATCGAGCCCACGTCACGCGTGAAATTTGTCTATCATTTGCTGGTAGAGCTGACGACTTTGTTAGCCCAGGACACTGATGGAATTTTGTCCAGTATTGTTGAGACCGCCGCCATTTTTCCCACCATGACGGGAGATTTGAGGTCCATTGATGATCTGTATGACCCAGACATTGACGAATTCGCTGATATTATGGACGAGTCGTTTTTCCCAGCCCTCGAACTGCAAGACCCGCAACCCCTCTCAGCTTTAAGATCGATCGGGTTGCAGCGTACACTATCGCGCCGGTCAATTTTATCACTTGCAGTATCACTGGAGAACGATCAAATGAAGATTATATCTGGGATGCAGGAGGAATCTGCGCTTTATGATAAGCTACGCACTCGATCTGTCAAATTCTTTCAGTATGTTGACACGCATATGGATCAACTCGTAACACCAACTTCTTTTCAACGGCAAACACTACAACACGCTAAGAAAAGCAAGAAGAGTAAGGGTATTCGATTTTTGCGAAGCTTTCTCGGTGACGATCGGCAGCGAGGACTTGGCGTGCTGCCTGATGACAACATACTAACTACGGAAGAACTTGAAGAGCAAACCATGGAGAAGGCAGAGATTGAAGACTTTAAAGCAAAACTTGCGATTATAATGTGGGTTCCTGTGTACGAGGAAAAGCCGCATCTTGATGCTCCATGGTACAAACAAGGAGAGCGCGTGATTGTTGCGTCACCTCAACAAGCTCGTCCTACAAAAAATCTGTGGCTTTGCTCTTCTCAATTTCATATTTCCAAGTGTCTAGTACATTCAGATGTACTGCTAGAAATTCTGGGTTGGGATCAGCGTCTGCCAATTGAAATAATTGCTGCTCAGCTCAAGGAGATTTCTCGAACGTTTGAAAATCGGAGAGTAGATAGTAACAGTGATGGAAAAGTTAGTAATGACGGTGATACTCACACGGTTTGGTCTGCGGTGTACAGCATTTACCAGGTGTTGTCCAAATTTTTCGAGACAGAACTAAGTGGCCGCCGCGATCAAGTGCTGACGATTTTGTCTGGTAACGGCAAGTATGTTTGGGTTGGTGACCACTTTGTGCCAGCAACTCATGTGGCAACGGTGGCTGTTGTGAATGCGGAGCCATACTTGTACACGGTTCCGAATGAATTACTGCACTTTCGGCCATTTCTCCGAGCGATTGGAGTTCGAGAGCGGTTTGAACTTGCAGACTACGTTCATGCCCTCGGGGTAATGTACAAAGAACGTTTGCTTGTGGCGCCCGACGAGGAAGACGGCGGTAAATCTAATCCTCTGTCTGGTGACAAACTTACAACTGTGATTGGGTTGATTCAATTAATCAGTGACACGCTTCAGCATCACTCGGATTACGAGCTGTTCGCGCCCGACCGAAATGGTAGACTTGAGTTTGCTTCAAAGTTGACATATGATGATGCGCCATGGCTGAATAAGCGTGACTTGGAAAACACGTCGGGGTCAATTCGTTTTATTCACCCCAAAATTTCGAATGAAGTAGCTTCAAAAATTGGTTCTCGGTCGTTGAGGAGTCAGTTACTGAGCGAGAGTGGACATGAGTCCATGTCTTTTGGGGCTGAAGGAGACGTTGAGGCATTTGGCCAGACTGAAGCACTAACGAAGCGAATCGCGCACATATTGGAGCAGTATCCAGATGGTCCGAACATTATCAGCGAGCTAATTCAGAATGCAGATGATGCAGGGGCAACTCGTGTATGCGTGCTATACAGTGGCTGCACGTACGGGACCTCATCGCTGTTAAGCCCAGCGATGGCAAAGTGGCAAGGACCATCATTATATTGTGTAAGATCCTGTTTGTGTAAGCGCTTGCTTGCTTGCTTTCTCTGACTTAGTTGTGATGTTTTGCAGTACAATGATGCTGAGTTTAGCGACGGAGACTTCATCAATCTGGCTCGAATCGGTCAAGCAAGCAAACTCCAACGTGCGACGACTACTGGACGGTTTGGACTAGGCTTCAACTCCGTCTATCACTTTACTGATCTACCCTCAATCGTGTCTGCCAAGTCTATTGTGATGTTTGACCCTCACGCTACCCATTTGCCTGGGATTTCAGCTGCAAATCCAGGAATTAAGATACGCTTCGCGAACTCCAACATTGTGAAGCAGTTTCCGGACCAATTTGCACCGTTTAGAAATGTGTTCGGCTGTGATCTCGAGCATCATTACAAAGGTACCTTGTTTCGTTTCCCGTTGCGCAATTCTGATCTCGCGGAAAGTAGTGAAATTAAGCGTCGAGGCTACTCCCACCTGGAGATAGAAGATCTATTCAAGAGTTTTCACGGATCCATCACGGACACAATGCTTTTCCTTCGGAATGTTCGCAAAGTGGAAGTATACCTGCAAAAAGAAGCCGATCAACCGCCTACTTTTCTCTACGGTGCAGAGGTACCAGAAGAAGATCGTGGTGAATCGTGGCGAAAAATTGATAGATTTATGCAGAGTGACGCGTTGTCTGGAATGACTGATCTGTCTGCTAAAAGGGACTTTTATGCGCGCTTACGATCTACTCCTCTAAACGAGCTACCTTCGGTGACCCAGGTTTTACACATTCAAAGACAACACCAGAAAGAGCTGCATGAGGTGTTCCGTCGCTTTGGTGACGAAACTGAGGAACTAATGGACAAACAGATCGATGAATCCACCGAAAAATACTTGATATGCAACCAGATAGGTGGTGGATCAGCACGCGACATGGCTTGCGCACCTGAAAATGAGTCTTTGAAACTGATTCCGTGGGTTGGGATCGCTAGTCGCATCGATGGTGTGGCAATGGAAGGGCGCGCATTTTGCTTTCTACCTCTTCCTGTTCGTACAGGCTTACCCGTACATGTTAACGCCTACTTTGAATTGTCCTCCAATCGTCGTGATATTTGGCACGGAGATGATATGACTGGTGATGGTAAACTTCGATCGGAGTGGAACTCAAGCCTTCTGGTGGATGCAGTCGCTCCTGCTTATTTGAATTTCCTGCTGGAAGCAAAAGCTATGTGTGAGGCTGACTCATCTCAGTATTTGTCATTTTTTCCATCAAAGTTACCTGGTATCCCGTGGGATAGCATAGCACTTGAGCTTTTTCGAATTATGAAAGACCGGCCGGTGTTTTTCGCGTCCACGATTACATCGGAAGACAGCACCTTGTCGGGAAATATGAGGCGCTCTGTTTGCCCAAACAATTGTGTGCTGGTGGACGACAGCATTAGTGACTGGGAAAGTCTGCAAGCTGCATTGAATACGGCCTCTCTAGCAACAGTGCATTTACCGGCCACCTTGCGCGATTTACTGATCCAATTTGAAGCTGTCTATGGAGCGATGACTCCTAAATTTTTCCAACAACTGGTCCAGAGAGGAAACTTTTTGCCTGCATTGGACAGGGACATCCTTGTACGAGTTGTCCAGTTCTGTATATCGGAAACCCAGGGTCTTTCAAACTTGTCTGTGGCTCAAGTTCTCGATCAACTGCCCTTGCTTCCGTTAAAAGACGGAAATTTTGGAAAGTTTTGCTTTGTTGACAGTGACACTAACTCACGGCAACAGATGACGTACTTCTTTGGTAATGCGATAGAAGAACGACTACTCAGCGATTTTCCACACCGTGTGATCCGAGGGGAATTCAAACAGTTATTTGATCAGATTCCTTCCGTTTATGATAACTCAAATATCAAAGTGGTGGACCTCGAAACTATACTTGATAGTTTTCTGCCTCATGTGTTGGGGCGTTGCTGGAGAAAAACAGTTGATGATGTGTTTACGCTCGATACCTCTTCTGGAATGGATGAGCCTGCCTCCCGACAAGACTGGATTTTGTTACTGTGGACATACGTGGAGGCTCAGTTGGCATCACTCGAGCAGCTACCTGAAGCGTTAATGAAATGGCCGTTAGTCCCTATTATTTGTGAAGAAGGATGTCGTTGGGTGTGTCTGTCTTCAAATGTCAGTCTGGTGCTCCCTCAAGCGGAAACAGCGCCGGTGTCCCGGGAGTTGGTCTGCAAATTACAGCCTGCACTGGCAAAAATAGGGGTTTACATCGTAAATACGGCGATTGTGAGTGGTGACAAGACCAAGCAGTGGATGTTGGCTCATAAATATGCCCACAAGCTAACTTCCACTGGCCTATTGGCAGCATTAAGTCGCTATCAGTTCCGCCGCCAACGACTAAGTTTCGATGAAATTTTTGCGCTAACTACAGCGGCTGAGCGGCATGTTCTTTGCGACTTTTTCGCTCAAAACACGTTTGAGGCGGTATCAAATGATTATCAGTCAATTCTCTTTGAATTACCAATTTTTCCGGTAAACTCAAAAGATGCGGATCATGACTCGGTGCACTTCGTCACTTTGAGACGAGGGGGATATTTAGCTGATGACAATGCTGACCCCAGGGTTCTTGATGACTCTTTCTTCCTTGTTACGAAGGAGATAATTAGACGATTTTTGCGCGACTGTGGAGTTGACGAATGGTCCTCCACTAAACTTTTACTTGATTTCGTTATCCCTCGATTGCCGGACTTGGAAGCCCAGAATAATGAACTGGTAGATTCGGTCATTGTTAAAGCACTAGAGTCGTTCCCGTATCACCAGCGAAATGACTCACGTTTCCGCAATGTCATTACATCACATCCATTTATTCCATCAAGGAAACGAATTTTTCGCGCGATAAATGAACTGCATGACCCTACTGTGAACGAATTGAGCGCTCTAGTGGGGGAGAATAGTTTACCGGCTGCCGCTTTCTCAACACCACCAATTATTGAGATTCTGAGGTCACTTGGACTTCGAACTGGTCTTTCGTGCCATGCAGTACTAGAAAGCGCCCGCTCGATTGAGGCGATGTGTGACGAAAACAACGGAGATTCTATCGAGCGTGCGTGCGAGAAGGCGCAGAGCTTGCTGGTGATCGTCAATAAGCACTTTGATGCTATGCTTTCAGAAGCAACCTCTGGCGATGGAGTGACTGGGCAGGAGGAAACTAATGAAAAGGTACAGATGCAGGATATTGTGGGAGAATTAAGAGAAGTTCGATGGTTACCAATTCGCCTTGATTCACCGGACCCTGCAATGCCATGGGCAATATCAACGGGGAATGGTGATTGCTACCCCCGTCTTTCAAGCGGGGTGAAGGTTCGCCCACTGAAAGATGCGGTACGTGTTGTTCTGTGCATGATCTTGCTCGTCAAAGCCTAATAGTATCGTGCTGTTGCTAATTGTTCGTATTGCATTCTGCTGCAGTGGTTTTGCTCTTCTTCAATGAATATTCTGGATGGTGAGTTAACAGCGGAACAACTCATTATCGGATTTGGGTGGAATGAACCGGTTGACTCGTTTGTAGTAGCAAAGCAGCTTGAGGCGATTGCCTCTCGATGGGAGGACTATTGTCGCAACAAAAATGCGAACACACAGGCGACTTGGCGTTTCCCGCTATCGGAAGTACATCAAATGTATGAGGAACTTGAAAGCTTCCGAATGTCAAAAGAAATCGATGAGTGGCAGGCATCGGGCGTTTATCGCAAGTTGGCAAATGCTTTGTGGGTCTGGACGGGGAAAACATTTGCGTATCCATGCCAACTTGCCGTAGAGGCTGACTCTAACCTCGAACCTTTGTTGTTTTCCTGTCCAAGTGAGCACATTATTCCACGCTCTCTTCTCGCATCCTTTGGGCTTAAGGAGACGTTCGGGACTGGGGATTACCTAGAGGCAATCATGAGAATGCCCCGCAACGCGGTCTTGAACGAAAGAGAAGTTGCAGCGTGCGTGAAAATTTACGAAATCATCGTGAAAGACATTTCTTCTCTCGAAGCAGCTCTGGGCTCATTTAGCTCTCAAAAAATGGTCTTGTTGGACCAGTCAAATAGGCTGATTCCAGCTGTACAGCTAACTTTTGATGACATGGATTGGGTTGAATCAAACGAAGTTCGACGTGGAGCGAGGTTTGTGTCCAAAAAAGTGCCCAAGAGTGTTGCTGACGTTCTGGGCGCTACGTCGCTGCACTCTAGACTTGCACAGACGTCAGTTACAAGTAGGCGGATTGTCTGTCCACCAACCAGTGCATTAGCCAGTGCGTTACCCCTTCGATCGGAATGGCATCACGCGTTCCTTTGGGAAACAATTCTAGCGACCGAGCGATTTGGTGGTACACAAGTTGACTTCTTTTTGGATCATAGACACCACTCGGCTCAGCGTGTGATTCAACCGTCACTGCAACCGCTTCAGAATGAAGCGCTATGCATTCATATTCATGGCGTGGTGCTAAGCGAAAATGATATTAACAGTATGTTTCAAGGAGAGTCCTCGCGTCCAGGACTTCTGTCTGGGTTTATCGTATCGGATTGCATGCAAATTCTTAGCGGAGAAGGGTTTTACATTCTGGATCCGACAGGGTGTTATCTATCTACGTCTGCTGGTGCGACATCAGCTTCATCTACTCGAGCCAGCATTGGTCGACGTTATGAAGTCCTTAGCCAAGATTTTGTACGATACCCGGATCAATTATTACCCTTCACCACCCTCCCTTCATGTCCAAGCAATGTGTCCCGAGGAACGCAAAGTACGCTTATTCGCTTCCCATGGCGTACAACTGGCTCTGCCGTGTCGTCTTACGTTTTGGATGCCAAGAAAGCGGACAAGCTGGTTACGTTTATAAGGTCCCAATTGTTCCAGGCGTTGATATTCACTGAGTCCGTCCATCGTGTTTCATTGTGGAGCGTGGGGAAAGAGTCTGAGTTTGCATCTCACTGCCACGGGGAGGCGTCGCTTGATGCCCCCGAGCGTACGCTTCGAAAACGAAATACAACCCGGCAGAACCAAGAATGGAAAAAGAAATTTTCACTCCAAAGCTTTTTCAAAAGTCCCGTAATCCCTGAAAATCAAGTGGAGTTCACGGTAAACCTCGACTTGGAAAACCGCCAGCATCGAGATACATGGCTGCTTTCGGATAATATAGGTTTTGGAAGAAGTCGCGACCTGGCTTGTACTGCGGTGCATGAAATGCTTCACTCCCAACCGTACGTGAGCGTAGCGTGTCATTTATTGCGTGATGGGGGGCCGGCCCCTCGACTTCGAGGTCATGTTTTCAAGATTGTAGACACACATCAGCAGGTAGGACTTCCCGTTCACATCAATGGCTGCTTCAAGAAGACGATGAAAGACAAGCAGCTTGCGTTAAAGGCGAAGTCTTCGAATCAATTTGGAAAAGAAAGTGATTTCGGTGGTGCGGGGGGTAGCGAACAACAAATTGCTGCCGGCTGGAACCGTATTCTCGTCGAGGATGGCATCTCAGATGCGTACGTGAAACTTCTCATGCTCGCAAAGCGTCGGTATGAAAGTTCTTTCCCCAACGCTCTGTATAATATGTGGCCGACGTTACGTGGAGAGAACGATCTTGGTGCGTTAGTTCAGACGCACGCCTATCGTTCACTTGGAACGCGTGAATTGTTCTTGTGCACGGACGGTATGTTTCGTGCACTCACAAACGGCTTTCAGCTTGATGTGGGTGGTATGAACATTCAGGTGAGGCCTTCGCAATATTGAACTTCTGTATCCTAAAGTTGTGTTAACCTCGTGCTTGCATATACTCCAGGTGGCATCATTTGCTCAACTTCACTTTCCGGCATTTAATGTCCCGAACAAGATTCTGCAAGATTGTTCCCGGCTTTTGTCGTCGCGCATTCATGCTGTCACACCGAAAGTTCTGCGTCGCTTTCTGCGGAGCATGAGCAGCTCTGAGGTACACTTTGAGGTGAGCCTGTCATTGCTAGAATACTGCTTGAGTGATTTGTCCTTTCCATTGCCGAGTGAGGTGGATCCTGTGTGGGCCGAATTTCATGGTCTCTCGTTGTTGCCGCTCGAAAACGGAAGCATTGGCGTACTTCGTGTGAATCAGAGGCGTACAAGCTACGTGCTTGCCTCGTTTAACCAGATCGAGTTGCTCCGCCCGCTAGGACACCTCTTTGTATCATTGTCGGCTTTCCAGAGGCTTCACAAGTACTTTTCGGATAACCGCTTTACGACTGTTTTCGGACTGACTAACTTTTCTATCAAAACACTCTCGGAAAACATCGAGCGAGTTTTGCCACCGTCTTGGAAAAACCAAACTGTGGTTGAGTGGGATCCAACTTCGCCGATTGAAATTGATAAACTTTGGTTACACCGGTTTTGGCAAGTGGTTCATTTCGAGCACCGATCTTTCGCATATTTTGCTAGTTGGCCGTTGATTCCTGTGAAAGGTTCACGGCTGGTATCTTGTAGTAAGATGGATATGGCGGTTTGTGTTTGGGATGGCTCGGCCGATAGCGAAATATCAGCCTACGTAAATGAAGCTTTTCAGACTTCAACTACGCAGCAAGATAAAAAAATGGCTGATATGGAAGCTGAACGTAAGCGCTTGATGGAGTTGAGCTCAGAAAAGTTTCAAAACGAAACAAACGATTGCAGTTCAGCTGGCTCTGATGAAGAAGAAAGTGACGAAGAGTATGGAGAAGAAGAAGAAGAAGATGATGATGATGAGGGGCAAACTGATGAAGGTGAAAATGTGCTTGAGGATAAAGGTTCATCTGAATCTGGCGGTGATGCTACGAGTTTGGAACTCGAAGTTGAGATGGGCGATGCTTCGTCTCCAGCAGTGCCTCACACAGAGCATAGCACCAGCGTGGCAGACAGTTTGGACAGTAAAGACACTGGTTCCGAAATACTGTTACCAGATTCAATTTCCTTGGCACTAGAAGACGTTGAGGTCCACGGGCAAGACGTTGATGACAGAGGAAATTCGATGATTGATGAAGGTTTTGCCGTTCCGGTGTATCCAATCGAAAATGAATCGCTCGAGTTCTGCAGTCGAGAAACTCTTCATAACGTTTTATCGGCTCTGAATGTGCCAATGATGGAGCTTGCATACCTTACAGGGCAAGAACGTGACATCATTCCACGCAGTGCTGACCTAGGCATGGCTGTTCTTGACGGCATTTTCGCTTCGGCGTGGGAAATTTTACGGTGGGAACACTTGAGTGAGACGCACGCAGTCTTGATTGCGGAGTTCTTCAGTCATAACGGAGACGCATATGGAGGATACAACCGCACCCAGTTGGAAAAACTGAAGCAGCTACCAATTTACGTGAACGTCTGCAATGTTCTCTGTGCTATTCGAGGGGGTCAGGACTTCTTCTTCATTCCGCCAGATCTGAATGTGACAGATATTCCACTACCACCGGATGCGCAACAGTGCTTTCTGAAAAGCAACCCACGTCTAAATGCATTCTACAAAGATTTGGGTGTGGAGGAATTGAGTGACAGCAAACTACTGATTTACGTGCTACCCATGCACAGCGAGCTACAGGAGCCACAACGTGACCAGATACTATCCATTCTTCTGCGCAACTGGCAATCACTGCGTGGGAACGCTGAACTGGTGGCATTACTGAGGACATCGCCGCTATTCCCCGATTCAGACGATGAGGCTTCAAGTTATCATGCAGCGAGCGCATACTGCGATCCTCGAAACAGTGTGCTTTCCACCATTTACGAGGGTGTTCGTGGACGGTTCCCAGCGCAGCGCTTCAGGACGTCCGAATGGCTGGACCTAATGGGCGAGATCGGGCTGCAGACGGAAGTGAGCATCGACATTTTTGTGGAGTGTGCTCAACGCATTGATGGGCAGTGCTCGAGTAAACAGGTTCTATCACCCGAAGATGAGCACTTAATCACGACGCTACACCAGTTTTTCGTACAGAACTTTGACAAGTTTGATCGATCGAGATCCTTTTTTGAAAGGATCGCCGTCTTGGCGTTCGTTCCAGCCGTAATATATGAAGTATCGCATGATGTGAACTCTCTCAATGACTGGCAAGACGGACAGTTCACGTCACGCTCCGTTGTGCGGAGGTATTCTGAATGCGCTACTCTGGACGATCAGGCACTGGTATTCTCTTCTATGCCCATAATGGCTAACGTAGCGCTGCCACCGCGAGTTCTTTACAGCCGCTTGGGAATCACGTCGCCACCTCCACAGCAGCAGGTTGTAGCGCACTTGCTGGCCATCACGAACAGCGATCGTGTGCTATCATCTAGGTCTCTAGACTGGCAGTTCTTTTTGCCAATGATCGAAGTTTTTCAAGCAATTTTCAAATATCTGCAAGAGAACTGGGATGGGTTGGAGCGGAAAA
>AUWJ02003972.1:0-11096 GCA_000468175.2 Phytophthora cryptogea
GGAGAAGTACATCCGCGCATCGTTCCATCCGGCCATCGGCCTCGTGAGCTCGCTGCACCTGGCGCGCCTGGAACTGCAGTAAGTGTGTGAAGAGGAGGCATTCTCCGCTGCGACGGGTGGAGCTCTCTTTGCACTTGTAGAAGGTAGTCAGATTGGAGCAAGGAGGGCTGCAGTTCCCATTGCAACTTTGTAGTAACTAGCACTTGGAGGCTGGAATACATGCCGTAGTTTGTGTATCGACGTGGCATCTTCGCTCTTACTGCTTTGGATCGCACACATCTCGCGGTGACTCTTCATCTTGTCAAGGATCATGCCAAGCTGGAGTGGAAGCTGGCAGACGCTGCTGTTTAATGAAACGGGATCCGAGTCCGCTGCAGGGCCGAAGCTGGGCGTCAACTACGTGCAAGCGAGCGCACCCTCCACAACCCTCAAGCTGGCAGCCACGTCGTTGGTTGTTACACAAGACCTGGCCACGTATGGCATTGCAGGTGTCGTCTGGAATTGTGTGCGTTCCATTGCCCCGGATCGTGTTGCGTGCAAGATGGTGCCGGTGCTGTTCCTCTGACAGTCTCTCGGACATGATACAGGCGCGAGCGATGGTTTCGTTCTTCGAAGCGGAGCCGCAGCTCGTAGCGCAGCGCCATGTACTGGAGCTGGGTGCAGGCCCAGGCGCCGTTGGCTTGGCACTTGCGAGTGCGGGTGGCGTATCATCGCTGCTGCTCACAGACTTGGACAGCGTGGTGCCGTTGGCACGGGAAAACGTCCGAGTCTCCGCAGAACAATACGCCCCGATTGCCACCCTAACGTCAAGCGGTAACCTTGACGTCCATGCATTGTGTTGGTGCGAGGCAATCGATCATTCACTCTGAATTGCTGCTAAGAAAGTAACTTGTGGTGTTTGTTGCCTCCATAGGGGTGAGCCTTTGAGCGCCGCTGTCGATAAGTTCCCAGTAGAAGTGGTGGTGGCGTCCGACTGCTTGTACGAGTCGGCCTCCCATTCCGCACTTTTGGCGACGCTGCTGGAGCTTACAGATTGGTCTGAGCGCGGGCGCCAAGCCGATCAGCCCCCGTCACATGTCACTGTGTTTCTAGCTTACAAGCAGCGCATACCTGCGTGAGTATTCCACAAACATTGTCTCCATTGCCTACGCGTTGCCTGACCATGCGTGCATTCGCAGAAAGGAAAAGGTTTTCTTCGAGGCGGCCGCCAAGAACTTTGACATCGCTGTCTACTCCGCAGAGGCGATCACGTCGAGTGGTAACAACAACAATGGCAACGCCATCGAGTTCTACAACGAAGCAATTTACATTTGTAAGCTTGATCGTTCTGCATCGTAAGAAAGTAGGCAGATAATGCTCAGAATCCTAAGGAGAGGTTGACAGAGCTAAACTTCCACACAAACGTTATACTCTCCTTCACTCTACCCATCAGTTGTCGCCTCTAGCCCAAACGTTCATTTGGTACCGAGACTACAACTTGAGGAAACGCAGCACCTCTTTGTCAAAGCACGACTTGAGCAGCGTGTCGCCATTAATGATCTTGGTCGTCGCCACAATAATGTCATACGGACCTGCAAAGGCAAACACATCGACAGCGATAGTTAGTTTAATGCACAGAGTATGACCGCATTTCGAGCAACTTACAGTCGGGCTGGCGAGACACGTGACGCAGCGCAGCAATCTCCATAAATGTGACACCGCCCAAGTAGTAAACGAGCAGCACTTTGCGCTCCTCACTACCAAAGTTATCCAACTTGGAGGCTGCAGTAGATGAAGCGGGGTCGTCGCCTGAGTTCTTGTTAGTCGTCTGCGAGACTTCACCCGATGGCCCAGGCAGCTGACGCAGGGCTTCCTGCACAGCGCTCCAACCGCGGGGCTTGATCGCGTTCTCTACGATACGCACGGACAGCGGGGCGTAGCCAGCAGCATGACTGCGACTAACGTAAGAACAGTCGCGCGGGTTCCGCGGGTCAACGTCTTCATTAAGTAAGCGGAAGGATTTCCGAGCGAGGCCAAATCCACTGGCCTCATTCCACAAAGTATCACGGCGACTGAGCAAGCCAGCCTTTTCCAGGTTGCTAAGGGCCAACATCATCTCGAACCCGTAAGTCTGCACGAGCTCGCGACTGAGGTGCGTGTAGTTCTTTGTCTTTACGCCACCTGAAGCAACCGATTGCAAGCAAAACTGGCGCAGTACGCCGAGCAGCGGTTCCTGGTCACCAATGCGCTCCTCGAGTTGCTCGAAGATCGTCTCGCCCGTGAGCACGAGGTTCTCTGCATCCTTCAGGTCGCGGAAGCGCTTCGAGTCCGTCGTCTTCTTGATCAGCTCAGCGAGATTAATGTGCTGCTGCAGCGACTGGTAATTCTGCTTGAGACCAGGAATACGCTTGACGAACTCTCGGATCTCACTGATCGAGGCGTCGCGATTCTTGCGGAACTCGTCGTACCGTTCACGGATCTCGCGCGCTTGCTGCTGCAAGTTCATTCCTAGCCGCTCGACGTGGTAGTCGCGCACTTCCGCGTACAACTTGTCGTTCGAATTGAGCGGCACCGACACTTGTGCCGGACGGTTGGGGTTGTTCTGCCCGTCGTCGTCGGCGATGAGCTCAGCGTCCACCGTGATGAACCCGTGCGTGATGCCCAGGATCTCGTCCAGCAGCCCCTCGTACGTCAGGGGCGTGCACATGGGCGTGACGAGGTCCACGTTGCGGTCGATGAGCACGACCGTGTCGATCTCGGGGTCCAGCACGCCGATGGGGTTGCCGGCGACCTCCTGCTCGCGGCGGAAGTGCGCCATCATCTGGTAGATGGTCTTGGCCATCGCGCCCTTGTATTTGACGTGCGGGATCATGCCAAACACCGTCTGCAGCTTGATGAGCGAGGCCGCAATCGTGTGCAGGTTGGTCTTGTCGCCGTCCACGTAGAACTCCTTGAAGCACGAGTCCAGCTCGAGCGTGAGCACGTCGTCGTCGAACGGGATGAGGTCCAGCTTGTACTCGCCCACGCTGAGGCTACCGAACACGCCCTCCTTCTTAAGCACCTCGTCGCACACGAGCGTGCGGCGGCTCACGTAGTAAAGGTGGAAGCGCTTCTTGGAAGACGCCGACGACTTGTCCGCGCCCAGGTCCCGCACGTACTTGGCCACGTAGCGCATGGCGCGCACGGACGGGCGCACGAGGAAGAGCACGAACTCGCAGCTCGTTTTGACCGTCTTGCCGAACGCGTGAAAGTCCTTGACGCCGTGGTCCTTGAGTACGGCCGTGCCGTCCACTAGCACGTGGTTCAGCGGCCCATTGAGCTCCGGGTCCAGCACGAAGCAGATGTCCTTGCCGATCGAGTCCAGGATCGAGAACAGCTCGCGCCGAGAGTCCTCGCGCAGCACCGCCAGGTTCAGCACGCCGTTCTCGAGCGTGCACGCCTTGGACATGCTGGCCTCCCCCCTTGATGGATCCAAATACACTGTTATAATCGAAGTGTGTGTGTGGAACACATCATTCTTTACTCCGTTTAAATACGACCCAATCATTTCGATGCGCGGGTGTGGACGAGCTGCTCAAGTGCTGGCGCGTGCGGTGTCTTCCTCTTCCTCGGACGCCGCGTGCGTCCTCACACGAGAGTTCATCTACGCGTCCTTGTACGCCAAAGAGGCGGGCTACTTCACCACGCAGCAACGCGAGGTCCTGCACGCACCCTCTGGGAGCATCGACTTTGGCAACTTGTGGGGCGCCGGAGAGTACCGGAACGTCGTGGCGCAGCTCTACAAGGAGAGTCCCGAGGCGTGGCTCACGCCCGTGGAGGTGTTCGCGCCCTATTACTCGCAGGCGCTGGCCCGCTACATGCTGCACTCGCCCTTTTTCCGGGAGGAGCTCGAGATCTACGAGATCGGCGGCGGCTCCGGCTCCAATGCGCTGCATATCCTCAACTACCTCAAGGAGCACGCGCCGGACGTGTACGCCAAGGCCAAGTACACGCTCATCGAGATCAGCCCCGTGATGGCCGAGAGACAGCGACGCCGCGTGGCCGTCGCGCACCCGCAGCAATGCTCCGTCATCAACCAGGACATCTTGACCTTTGCAGACACGCACAAGCCTGTGAACTCGCAGTGCTTCTTCCTGGCGCTCGAAGTATTGGACAACTTGCCGCACGACAAGGTGACGCTGCAGAATGGCAAGTGGTACGAGACCATTGTCAAGATGGAGCAGTCGGACGAGAACCAAGCGGTGCCAGTGCTGCAGGAGGCCACGCGCCCCGTCAAGGACATGCTGATCAGACAGACGCTCCGCTATTTCGGCTGCGAGCTGCCGCTGCGCGTGTCGTACAAGAACAACTCCGGTCTGGCGCAGCGTGTGCGTCGGATGATGGGCAGAGACGACCCCGTGCTCAACTCGGCGTTCGTCCCCACCGGCGCCATGCAGCTGCTCAATACGCTGCGCTCGGCGTTCCCGAAACACCATCTGATTGCAGCCGATTTTGATTCACTCCCGGCGCCAAACTTGGACGAAAAATCCCCCATGAAAGCCATCGAGCACCCACTGAGCCCCACCTCCACTTCGTCGGGGCCGCTTTTCGCTGGCAATGCACCACTCGTTGCATCAAAAGTTACAGGTGCGGTCCAGGAGCTGAACTTGTGGTTGTTGCCACACAACTTGACACTGTGTGTATATCTTACTTGCGTGCAGGAGTCACAAAGGATCACGAGACATACCTCGTCCAAGGCGGCATCGCCGACATCTTTTTTGCGACGGACTTTGAGAAACTCAAGAAAGCATATTGCTCTGCGCTACAGCGTGAACCTGATGAGGTTAGAGTGAAGCAATTGGCAATTTTGTAAGTGATCCTAGCTGATTTGTGTCGTGTACCTCAGGTTTCGGTCATAAAGTCTGCCGACTTTTTGAAGGAGTTTGCGGACGTACAGAAGACCAAGACGATCACTCGGTGAGTGAATGCGGGGATCGCGCCGTCATTATTTATTGCGACTAACGGGTTTTGGATTTTTATTTTTCATTGGCAGATACAACCCATTGCTGGAAGACTATTCCAACACCAGCTTCATTTTGTCTTAACAACTGCCGGCAGATTTTCGCCGTGGTTTGCAATAGAAACTCGCATGCACAACGAATCGCCCTTCTCTCAAATAATTCTGAATATCAACGCTTCGCTGGTCGTCGTCGTACTTGTATGATCTTGGAGTGAAAATCCGACCTAATCTTCTGTTGCTTAAGCGCATCTTGCGCCTGCTGACTGCATTTGGGGCACATAAGGTAAGTCGATGTGGGGATATCTTTTGTTGCGCGCCCAAGCCTCTTGATTTCTCTTGGCAAGTGATCCTTCATTGACAGCAGCATCGTTAAAAAGACAATTTCGTCAGTATGCTGCGATAAACGACTTGAAACGAAGGATGGCAAGCTGTGCTTACCTCGCAGTACGATGTGACACAAAAGCGGCAGGAATACTGGGCAATGATACCGCAATCCTGGCATCGATGGCGTGGACACACCCACGTCTTGCCCTCCGGAACCTGGTAACCCAAGCAATCTACATTTGCAAAATCACGCAACCGTCAACCAAATGTTTAATCCAGGCAGCATTTTGACGTTTTCGCTCACCTTCGTGATACACCTTCGGGCAGCGTGCGAAGGCGCCGTTCATTCCCTTCCAGTCGCATTCGATCACTTCGCCACCGTCCTTGCAGCAGAAGCACACATCTTCCGACTCTTTGAACTCGTCCCGAACCTCTCTCTTCAACAAGAACTTGAAATACGTCACCGCATAGTCAAGTGGCTTCATTTCCGCCGCTGAGTCAGCGGGCTTCGGCGCTTCTGGTTCGTCTTCATCTGCTGTGCTGTCTTCAATTTCAATACGTCGTTTCCGCTTTTTTTGCTTGGGTGCGGGAGCTGCAACAACAGTCTCAGTTGAGGAAGTCTCGGTGCCATTCGCTTGTTCGCCGGCGGGAATACTAGCATCATCTAAGGAGCAGTTCGGACACAACCAGTTGTTGACCCGCCACACCTTGTGTGCCTGGGCCTTGCCAATCAGCTTATCGATGCAGGCCGCACAGTACACACGAGTACATATCTTGTGGGCACACGCCTTAACTGTTTTAGCCGCCATATCTGATGTGGCGTGGGCACACAGTCCGCAGTAATTGTCGGAACAGCCCTTCATGACGGGTGGCACCTCCACTCGTTGTTGCAACACCCGCCGCAGGCACACCTTGCAAATATAAATCGCTTCACCCTTGCCATCCTAATTCAGCATCCACATCAAACACTATCAGCAAACATTTATCATCAGCATGCAACTAAATTTCCTCGCACCTTAAGCACGAACGGGTGCTTCGGATACTCCGGGGCGCCGGGCTTTTTCTCTATGCGGCACAAGATACAGGCCACTTTGGTGGGGGGTGACACGGCAGTCGTTTTGGCCTTCGTCTTGATCTTGGTCTGTATGGGTGCGGGCTTCTTGTCATCCTTCTTGGTTTTGTCATCCTTCTTGGCCTTGTCTTCCTTCTTGGCCTTCTGCAGCTGCAGTCTCTCGTGGCGCTTCTTGGCCTTGACGGCCGCCGCCTGCAGCCGCGCGCTCTCCTCCGCCTTGTGCTTCTTGTGCTCCTGACTGATCTCCATCTCCATGACCACGGAGCTCTGCAGCAGCGCGTACCGCTGCATGCGCGTGAACGCCGCCACCGTGTGCGCGAACAGCTCGAACTCAAAGTCGGAGCGGAAGTGGAAGCAGTAGCAGAGTCTCGTGGGCGGCTGCGTGGCGTCTCTGCGTCGCAGCGTGAGCCCCATCGGCGCGTCCGCCTTGGCGACCATGTTGGGGGACGCCACCGCCGCCGCCAAGGACGTCGACGCGTTCTGGAGTCCGTCGGCCTTGCGACTCGCCGCCACCGACAGCACGTGCGTCTTGTTGACGGCCGTCGGGACGTCCGCGTAGCTCTCGAGGGGCGCGGCGCCCACCGTCCGGGCCTCTGCGGCGGGGAACGAGGCCGTCACGCCCCACAGCACGGAGCGCTCGTCCCGCTGGAGCTTGACCGTGGCCAGTCGCGCCACCTGCAGCAGCTTGAGCGTCACGGCGTCGGCCACCACGAGCTTCTGCTGGCTCCACCTGGTCAGGAAGGACTCGCGCGCGGGCGCCGGGCGCGCAGGCAGCGCCAGCGACGCGTCGGGCGCCACCACCAGGAACCCGCCGGCCCGCTCTGCCTCCGCCAGCTGCAGCAACGTGCCTCGGAACGCCATGAGAAGAAAGTGACTTGGTTGGAGTATGGAGCAGTAAAACGGAGGGGACGCACCTGGGAAGAGGGACAAGATATGGCCCCGGCACGCGAAAGGGCGTTAGCGGATCCGCTCGCTCAGTACCAGATTCGCTTGGGACGAGGGACCGATGCCGGCCATCAGCTACAATGAGAACGACCCGCGGCAGCCGTACCGCTCGCTGCTGACCGAAGAGGAGGACCGACGTCGTCGCCAGCTTGCGGCCCAGACCGACGTGTTCGCGCAGGAGCAGCAGGACAAGCAGGACCGCCTGGACGCGCTCGTGGACAAGCTGGCCGCGCCCACGGACCTCGCGCAGCTCGAGAGCTTCCTGGCCAGTGACGCCGAGCAGCAGGCCAAGATCCAGCAGCTCGTCAACTTCCTGGCCGACGACGGGCCGGTGCACGACGAGCTGGCGGCCGAGTCCGACGTGTTCGCGGACGAGCAGGTGCAGAAGCAGAAGGCACTCGAGGAGCTCGTGGACAGTCTGGCCACCAACGCCACGCAGCTGCTGGCCACGGACGCCGACGACGTGGACGTCGTGGGTGCGCAGCCCTCGTTCCTCAACGTGGTGGGCGGCGCCGTCCTGCTGCTCGTGGCTGTGGTGCTGGCCGTCGTGTCCAAGCGTTCAGGCAAGAAGCGCGAGCAGGAGGAAGACCCCCACAAGGACTTTGGCTACAGTATCCTGTACGAGTGAGCGGTCGAGTGTAGTGTGCAGAAGGGAGGCTGCGTAGTGAGCAGCAAGGCATTTACGTATCGTAACACGACCATCAACGTCTTTTGCTAATGTTGTGGTAGTTTGGACTGCCACCAACAGCCTATTGTACCGGACCTATAGTATCATTTCAACTCCTAGCTAATAGTTCACAAGACGGAGCGCATTGGATCGGAATTGCTCCTTCCGCTCGTCAATAACAAGCAAAGCGTCGCGAGCTGAAATGGCCGTCACTTGCCGTTTCTCCCCCACCCGTCGCGACTTCAGTAGACGCAGTTCATGAAGATGGAGGCGCTCGCGTACTTGGCGCGCTCCGACAGCTCCGACTCGGACGACTTGGACTCGAGCGACGGCCGCCCCACGCCGTTGGACCCCGAGTACTGGCGAGGCATTACGCACTCGCGTGAGGTGGTGCCTGCCCCCGCCACCTACAGACACGCGGACAGGATGGAGTCGTCCCATCATTACGACCACTATGCTCCTCCTGCCAGCTACCCCATGTACCATCCTCATCAACGACCGGCGGCGACTTCACCAAGTGCGATGATGCATGTGAGTGCCCACTACGGAGGCGGCGTCCTCATGTCTCCCATCCACTACCAGAACGGCTCGCCCATGATCCCAATCAGTCCTGTTGCACACATGGACGCAATGCACGAACCAAGTTACGTGCCGCACCATGCTGCGCCAATGACTCACGGAATGTACCGACCCCCGACGGAATGGGGCAGTTCTCAGCCAAGAAGTTATCTGGTCTCGCCCGTGTCCACTCCACAACAGCTCAAGCATCAAGTTCGAGAGGCTCTCGTCAGATCTCAAGCATCCCTGGACTTAGTCGCACTCTTCCAGTCCTATGACGTGTCGTACGCTGGTGGTGTGCGAGTGGGCACGATACAGGAGGCACTCGGCAGGATGGGAGTGATACTTGGCGACCACTTGCTGCAAAATATTGGCCAGCTCTTCAGCATTCCAGGATCATCGGGTTTGGTGGACTATGTGGCCTTCGGTCGGTTCCTGGAGCTCGATGCACAAGAGCTGTACGTGCATGTGCTGTAGCAGATGAATGGACGTTCGTAGTGGTTGATGTGCAAGTCTAACATGATCGTTTGGCCTACAATGCAGGGATAATATGCGGTCGATGGTGGCTGCTCGGCGGAGCATTCTCGCGAACAGCGGAATTGATCTTGGAGACATATTCGTGCAGTACGATTCTCATCGCACTGGGTTTGTGTCTCGATCAACGTTCGCTACTCTCTTGAGAGACTACAGCATTCCCATGCCAGAAACAACTCTACACTTTTTGATGATTCAGCTTTCAAAGGCGTCCGACACGACGTCTGTTTCGTACGTGCGCTTTCTTGAAATGACGGATGTCGGAGTTGCCAGGAGTGCTTCTGCGAATCCACCCCACCACCATGGATTGGATAACTTTCCTCCTCGCTTAAGCAGTTGGACGAGTGGCCGGTACGTGTTTTGCACCTTCAGGATAAATGAGCTAGACCTTGATGCTCGTGATGACAGATCCAGCCCATTTGACCAAGAAATTCCTGCTCGAGGCCATGAAATGCAAACTGTGGTTCCTGTAGCCACTCAAGCTATGCGAGTTGTCGACCATGCGTCAGCGAGCCCTGAATTCGCGACGCCTTTGCCCAGACTTGGTTGGGTCTGTCGAGTGTGTGCACACCAGCAGATAGCAGACTGGGCCACTCACTGTGAAATCTGTGAAACCTCGAAGCCACGACCAGGACTGCGTGGCGAAGGGTATATCAAATGCCTGCAGTGCAAATTCGACAACAACTACGACATGGATGAGTGCGAAATGTGCGGTCGTCCGCTCAATGCGAGCAACAAGAAGGTGTCAAGATCTGAGAAGAAGCGTCGGTCGAAAAAGCGCTACGTTTCGAGCTCTTCGTCCAGCTCTTCGTCATCCTCCTCGTCTTCTTCGTCTTCGAGTTCATCGGGTCATCGCCGGAGTAGTAGACGCAAATCGGACAAGCGATCTCGCTCGGCCAGACCAAGTCGAAAGAAGGAAGAGAAGAAACCGCGATTTCAGCGAGGCGAGGAGATTCAAGCCATTCCCCTCGGCGGAAGAGGTTACGAGATCGGTGTGATCGCACGGGTCCGGCCGAATGGTACGTACGATATCGAGTTTGACAGCGGTCTTTTCGAAAAGAATGTGGAAGAAGCATGTATCCTCGAAATTTCACGTGCGCGCGTTATTAAGGCGAAGGATCTGTCGGACTGCGAGGAAACTAAGCCGAAGCCAAAAGCTAAAGGCTCCGATGAAGAAAAGGATCCGGGCTACGAACCTGGAGATCGAGTTGAGGCACGGTTTCAAGAGAAGGAGCGCTTCTTTGCTGGTACTATCAAAAAATGCCGAACGGGTGGGTTGTACGATATTGAGTACGACGATGGGGAAGTTGAGTTACGAGTTCATCCGAAGTATATCAAACGGGAGGAGGCGAAAAAACAGCGAAAGCCGGCTCCGAAAGAAGATGACGTTTCTACCTCCGAAGTTCCCTGGACTAAAGGACAAAAGGTGGAAGCCAAACTGCAGGGTTGCACGGACTACGTGAGATGCATCGTGTTTCACGCAAATGCAGATGGCAGTTGTGATGTGGAACTTGACACTGGTGAACTGGAAAAGCGTGTTCCAGGTAGAAACATACGCGCCCGTGCGAGCTCTCCGGTGAAGCAGAGACCTGTCGTTCTAAGTGAAGAGGAACCAATCCGGCCAAAGAGGCCACTGATAAAGCGGCCGAGCGCACCCTCCTCAACAAGCGAGGATTCTTGTGCACAACCTAAATGGAAATTCAAGCAAGGCCAACCAATTGAAGCAAAGCCCAAGGGCAAAGATGGATATTCACCTGGCGTGGTAGCTCGGTGCCGACTAAACGGTTCTTATGACATTGAATTTGAAGATGGAGAGAAGGCATTAGCAGTGCCAGCGATTAATGTTAGATCACTCGATGCTGCACCTGCAGCCAAGAAGACACCAACAACAACTATTAGAGAGCCCACCTCAGCAAGAGGTGCATTCAAGCTTGGCCAACAAGTGGAAGCCCAGTACAAGGGCAAGAGCAAATTCTACCCAGGCGTGATCTCTCGCTGCCGGCTCAACGGCACGTACG
>AUWJ02004202.1:0-25578 GCA_000468175.2 Phytophthora cryptogea
ACTCGACCTAGAAGCCGAGATACAGCCAAAAATATAGGTGTCACAAAACTTATGTCGCGGAGTGTATCTTCGTGCTTTGATCCAAAAACCACTTCACGTCTTTGGTTTGTGAGATGACGATGGTCCGACCACGCGTCTGGATTCTGTCGTCGACTAGCAGCGTGGGTTCACTTCTGACTCTCGAGAGTTCAGCACTCACCAGCTCACAACGATGGAAAGCCCACTAACCTGCTTGGAAAAGCAGTCCTCGGTGCCGTTTGTGCGTGCCCTTGTGCCCACCAATTTGCCATGTAAGCAACCGAACTTCTTGACCACATGGGTCTTTCAGAGAGACACCTTCCATCAAAACCCAATCGACTGTCCCGTCAATGACCCGTTTTGACTTGAGTCCAGTAAGCTTCATACCAATTTCAAGACAACCCAGAAGGCCCCGCACTGCTTTCGGTTCCATTTTCACTTTGCGCCACCGTCCCAGCAAGCTCGCGAAAAGACCCAATTCCCCGCCTCAAAGACCCAATTCTGCCGCATGCTGTCTCGCCCCAGCGCGTCCTCGCGGCAGCTCACGCGCCAATGCACGTGCGCAGCCGAGACCGAGTCCGACTCGGACAACGAGAGCGACGTCGGGCGCGGCAGCGTGACGACGACCCGCAGCGTGTCGGCGCCCGACACTTTTGGGTCCGAAAATGAGTCCACGGACCCAAATAAGACCGCACCGGTCCCATTTCTGCCGCCCACGGAATGGGCCTCTTCCCTGTCGCTGCTGGAGCTCACGAGGAACTCGCACGACCCGCTCAAGGCTTCGCAGGCGCTGCACAATGCCGAGGCGCTGCGGCAGGCGCCAGCGCTGGACAACGTCTTCTGCAGCTGCTACGACGTGGACACGGTGCTGTATACGGTGCAACGCAGAGAAAGAGGACACTTTTCCCCTGTCCAGAAGCTCCTGTTGGAGCCAGAGTCAATTAAACAGGTCTTCGCCTTCGCTACGAGTTTCAAGGAAATGGACCCAATTGTTGGGTTAAATGAAGACGCTCAGGACCCACATGTACCCAAACAAGAAATGGACCCGCATCCGGATAAATATCGCCAGGCGTACGTGGCCACGGAGATTATTCTGAGGTTTTATCTCAAGGCCATGGCCTGGTACGGAGAACCGAAAGTGGATCCGGATTCATTGGAAAATGGAGAAAATGTTGCAGATTTGGTTGTGAAAGATGCTGAACAGGACGCAGGAGTGAGACAGCCGAGTGTTGAGCTGGAAGGACTGGCCGTGTCGTCCCTGAAAGCTCCTCCGACCAATATGACGACAATGATGGACTTTCGCAGCAACTCGTCGACTAGAAAAATGGCCAGAATTCAGAGATTGCGAGCGAGCATGAGGTTTGAAAGCTCCGGCAGCAGCATTTCGGATGTTAGTCTGAGCGGTGACGAAGACGAGGAGCATCTGGAAGACCCCGCTGCGCGTGGATATTTACTGCGACTTGAAGACTTGACAGCGAACGAGTGGAAACGGATTTTTGGAGGCTTATTCCGTTTTTTGTGGCCAACACCAAAGGGAGATGGAGAGGATAGCGACGACAGTAGCGTTGCTGATGATGAAGTCGAGGTAGACAGTGTGTTGGTTGCGAATATGTGCCGCATTACCAAGAATTTCGTGACGTTTCCGGCGGTACACAAGCTTATTTGCGATGAAAATATGGATGAGGAAAAGGAGTGGCTTCTACCCCGACTCGCAGCACATGCATATAATCCAGATATCGCGTCGCTGTTGCATGGACTGATTCATTTATCTCTTCGACGCGGTTTTTCGTACTTCCCCATTATTCGCTGTCTTGTTGAGCGGATTGTGGAGCAAGTGCCGACCCGCCCAGCGAGGTCGATGTCTTCTGTCTCGTCTACATCCACGGTCTCATCTACTTCTTCCGCATCTCCACGGTCATCGTTGGGGGGGTCACCGACTTTATCGCCTTCGTCATTTTTTTCCTCAAAGCAAGCGCCTCTATCATCGTCATTGTTCACCGCTAATTCAATGTCAACTGTTCATGGGAGGTTAAGCGGTTGCACAGAGATCCTACTGAAGATTATGAAGGAGGAATTTCCGAACACTTTTCGGTACTACATTCAGACCAAAATTCAGCTCTCGTCGTTTGAAAGCGTGGGACCATTTGAGCGGGAACTGTTCCCTCCTAGAACAGCCCCCAGTGATCCAGCAATGCACCAAAAATTGAAGTGTGCGGTGCTTGCTGCTCTCACGGAGACACCCAATATTCTTGTCCGATTGGCAGAGTTGGGAATGGCTGAACTTCGATTTTTGGACGCATACCACGCGAACGGTGCTTGCATTCCTCAAGTCCTCGTGATTGACGTGTTGCGCTACAGTGTCGAGTGTTGCCTACATGACCCTGACCAGTTGGAGGCTTTCGTGGCACCATTTCATCTTGTTTTGGACACAATTTGTGCGTCTATCAACTACCACCAACATCTGTCGACTATATCTGAATTTGCTGCACGGGATTGCTTTAGTGACTCGGAAGATGATGACGACGTCGAAAGCATGGATGACTTCGAGCTGGCAATCCCGTTAAAAGGAAACATCAGCCCGACCAAGCCTGTAAAACGTGATCCATCACCTGGACGGAGTACTTTGTACTTGGGGATTACACCTCCAGCACTGAGTTACTCACCAAGATCTGGGAAGACGGTGGTTAACCACCGACCACTTGCATCTACCTTGCTCGTAATGCACGTGATTGAATTGCTGGATGCTGTTATCCGAATGTCGAATGACCGTATCGACAGCAGGTTAACCCGTCTAGACCTCGCTACCTCTCTGATCGACATTTTTGAAAAGTTTCCCAAGGCTAGCATTTTGCACTGTCGGCTGGTCAAGCTATATCTAAACTTGTTGAACCGACCTACTTCAAATGGGCGTGTGAATAACCCGCTCCTGCGCAGTGTTTTTCGCTCCCCCGACTCCGTTCTGGATTTTATTTTGCACAAGCTTAACAAGAGCAGTTCGGCTCATATCTACGATGCTCATTTAGCAATTATCGGAGTAAAGATAGCGAAGATTTGCAGCTCACCCACGCTTCAGCAGGAATTGATTCGCCAATTTTGCAACAACATGGAGGGATGGAACGACTTTGCTTCATCACTGGTTGCCTCACACTACCAGCAGATGGATGCACTTGATGACTCGCTGCTTGGACTCCAAGTTGTCGCTGGTGGTACGCGGAATGGGACTCCCCGGCGGCGGAATGCCAGTGAAGATGAGATTGATACAGGGTTTCCTCTTGCTCGACCATCCTCATCTGCCAGTGAGTACCTGTCACGAGAATTGGAGCCATTCCGGCGGTTGCCGATGGAGAAAGAAGGCTTCGGGTCATCGCAAAATTTGGCAAGAGGAAACGAAGCAGTTCATCCAAGTGACATGTTCCAGAGCCGATCGCAGAGCAAGTTCCCGGAATCGATTATCGACATTCTTCGGTCTGACGAAGCCACGCCGTTTGAAGTTGAGGAGGACGACTTTTTTGTTATTGGGTATGCATACCAAAAGCGCTCAAAGTGGATCAAAGTGCACCTCAAGTTCGAAAAGGCTACGTGCCAGCTTACTTTGCAGGATGCCACAATTGCATCCCCAGGATCACCGCGTAATAGCGGGCCAAAAGCAGCTTCTCCGTCCAAGGCATCGATGCTGAAGCAATTTTTGATAGCACAGAAGCAAACATGGACATCTCGGCCCAAGAAATTGGTCGTATGCAACGCGCGAAAATGGATTGCGTTTGGTCGTAGCATGAAAAATCCGGACCGGGGAGCCTTTGGATTCCAAGTTGAGGTCTTCGATGGCCACCGTGAGGAAGACGAAACACTGACATTCGTTACCCGGTCAGATGCTACAAGAATGCGTTGGTTTGATGCGATGCAGTGCGCAGTCACAAGAACGCGGACGTCACGTAACAGCTTCAGCGATATTGATGAAGCTGCAAATACGACTTTGGTTGAGTGCGTTGCAAAGACCCGAGGTGGCCTCTATCTGGTTGTACCGGATATTAACTTGCTGGGGCCGATGACGTCCGCGAGCTTTTTCATCAAGTCCGAGGTGCCCGAGGAAATGCCCTTCTGGGGAACGTATCATGGCGATTCGGGCATCAGCAAGTATGCATCATTATTTAAGCAGTGCCTAGATGTCGTCTCCGTCGAAGAGAAGAGCATTCAAGCAATCGGCTACTCCGTGATCGTGGAATTCGACGCCACCTTCCGCAGATCTGAGAATATCGCTGACTTGAATGACTCGGAACCACCTTCTGTCAGGTGTGCCTGTACCGACACGTACTTGATCACTGGCAACCAAATCATTGGGTTGACTCGCACGATCGCTGACTCCGAAAAATTGTTGCAGCTCCTCTGTGACGATGAATAAAAGATAAACAAGTGATATTGACAATGTATTTGGCGTAGCTGCTGACCACAGTTCATTTGTAGTTTCGCGTCAGCCACGCGATGATTTCTCGACGATCGAGTTGGCCGTCGCCGCTGGTGTCAAGTTCGCGAAATACCTCCTTGATCTGTCTTACGGACAATGCCATGCCGAGGTCGCCACACAAGCGCGCGAACTCGTCTTGATCTATTTCGCCGGTGCCATCGCGATCGATGTCTTGGAAAAACAACTCGAATCGCTCTTCGTCCGTTTTGTCGGTGCCGTATCGTTCTCGGAGCTCTTCGTATATACGGCTGAGGAAGGCGGGTGGCTCCCATGATGATTCTCCCGTTGCACTGTTCCAATAGTACTGCGCCGCAACATTTTCACGACTGGTTAGCTTTCAGAGTAGAGTGTGCAGTTAACGTGCCCTACCGTGTTGCCGTTGCCATCGTCGTAAGGCTTCCAGTTGCTTTCTGGGTTTTGAGTGTTGTTGCCAGAGCTATCGGGGTGAACACTGACTTGGATGCTGTCGTCGGCTGATCCGAGGAACTTAGGCTTTTCCCAAGTCGCTTCTCCTGTTCGCGAATTAACGTAGTATGTGTGCCCAGTAGCAGCATCAACTCTCATTTCAACGAGAGAGTGCAGAAAGTTGCGGAACTTGGTGCGCTCAATGCGAGCACGATAGATGCGTTGGAGTTTAGTAGCAGCAGCGGCACGCTCTGGTCCGGTGGCATTGCTTGCAGTACATTTGATCTGTGAGCGACCTGCTACTTGGCCAGCGTTTTCGTGCAACTTTTTCAAAGCTGAGTGGACCATGAACATCTCGGTTTCGGTCATGTCGGCCATCCAGTGGATTAGATTTCCTGTGCGATCGTCGCCGGTGCAGAACCTCACCGTTGATATCGCTGATCCAACACGTTTCTCTAAGTCGGCTTTCAACTGAGTGATTTGGAGTGAGTGGGCGATGTTGTGAGGAAGCGCATTTTCAATCCTTGTGCCGTCAACGTAGCAGTACTTCAGGTGGGGCATGGTATAAATTTCCAGCGGCAGTGAACCACGCAAACTTGGGTTATCTCGCATCTTCAGCGTTGTCAGGAAGCGCAGCCGTGCGATTTCAGCAGGGAACGGTCCTGTTAGTCCATTCCCAGTGAGGTCGATGGTCACAACATGGTTGCGCTCCCACTTCACACCGAACACTGCTGCGAAGTACGATTGCATTGTGGTAGTCTTTGGAATCGGGCTTACACCGTTTTCGAGAGATGCTGCAACGTCCAAGATTTTGTCCCATCCAGTTTGTTGTTTTCATGTTGTGGCTCGCCCTCGATCGTTTCTGAATCGACCTCCAGTAGCTCGGAACAGCGTGGTCAGTGTCAAAAGCTCAAGTTGACTCCGAGATAAGTGAGCTTCGCTCGCATGCTTGCTGTGGTGGTGCTCGTTTTGATCGGACACAGGAGGCATTCCGATTGTGCTCAACTGATCTACCTGCGGATGAGATGCCAAATGTACCAGAGATAAGAACGCTCGTAAAAATACACAGCTTTGCTGTGTGAATGGAGCCGTTGGAAATGTCGGATGCTCACATTTATCTTTTAAGTTGGCTAACATCAAGTCTACACTGCTGGAGACGAAGCTGGTTCGCTACTTGCCTGCGTTTCCAACGACAACTGGATGATTAGCATTTGCCAGCGAAATAACGTCAGTAAGGCTCCACCAACATCTACTCAGTAGGGTTCACACTTTACCTTCGACTGCAGACGCTGGCGGCGTCGTTCCAGTGCACGTTGAAGACGTTGAGCGTGGTCACCAGTTAAAACGTCTTGTTGATTCCCCGCTCGAAAAGCGTCAACAGTAAGTTGCTGGATGCTTGAAGTTGCGCTGGAGATCGAAGTTGTAGTAGACTCGTCGATGAACACGGCGTCTTTGTCGTCTCGATACGAGCAAAGCACTACAATTGGGTTGTCGCCGCCTGTATCAAGTTAAGATGAAGCCAATTAGTTTTCTTAAACTGGGCAGAACAAAGAGTGATGCTGGTAACTTACCATACGAGCAGAGTGCAGCCACGTGCGCTGTAGGCGACCAACTGACATCAAGCACAGGACAACCATGAAAAAAATGGGTACCCCACACTCCACGTTGTAGCGGTTGGCCATGAATACTGGCAAATAGCCGAGGAACGCCATCTTCTGAGCCGCTTATCACGAGTTTGCCATCCGGGCTGAACGTGCTCTTCACAAGCAATGATTCACACGTCACACCAGCGTAGCTTTTGTTCAGCAGAAGATAGGATCGCAGTTCATACTGGAAAATTGCGTTTGGTTGCGTATGGACCAGCAAATGAGCCTTGCGAGGATGCAGCTGAAGAGATGTAATGCTCGTTTGCCCGGTGTGAATGGTTTTAATCAGTGTGTACTCGTAAAAGCTCGTTGCACTCGGCACACGAGACCACACCGTGATATCTCCCTTTGCGTTGCCACAGAAAACGCGTCCAGACTTGGAGTCTACACAAAGTGTGTTCACTGCAACAGAACTGACATGAACGGATCCGTATTCAGATTGGCCATTTGGAACCAACGACTCTTTCCGGAAGCGCATGCAGCCATCCGAAGCACCTGTAAGAACGATATCTCCATTGCTACCAGGCAGGAAGATAGCACAATACACGAAACATGGGAAGTGGTGCCACTGAAACACCAGCGATAGCAATCGAGGATAACGGAAGGCCGATACCCGTGGCGAACCCTGAGGACTAGAGACATTCGTTCGGACCTCCCACAATCGAACAGTGCCATCCGATGAAGCTGAGAGGATTCGAGTTTGGCCAGTTGAGGTTGTCGTCCAGTTCAATGAGTAAATCACTCCTCGATGACCTCGTCCAACAGCGAAGAGCTCTGCAGAAGCCATTTGGTATACACGAATCACAAATTCTCCCAGCTCAGGACTCACACTGGCAGCTAGATATCGACCGCAAGGGCTGAAACTTACAGCAGAACAGCCCCTCTTTCCGGTAGGGAGTGAACACAGCACTCGTTGAGGAATTAAGCAGGGTTCAGAAGGGTTCCTCTTGCAAGGTGCAATAAGGTCGAACACGTCACTTGGTGTGCCACTCGCAACGTTGGAAGCAATCTTGCTTTCGGTCTCACGAGCATCAGGAGGCAGAGCGTCTGCAGGTGGTTCTTGGTTATCCCCTCCGCCGCTTTCTGGTTCAATACTTGCATCGTTTGATTCCAGCTCATTGTTAGCAGCGATATCAGTAGTTTCTTGTGCTTCAGGGATACCAGTTTGGCGTGGAGACGCGAGTGGACTTGCAGATTTCAGTTGAATATGCAGTGTACTCGGGGCAGGAACACGAGATCGCTTCTGGTATTGCAGGAACACGGCGGGCACAGTTGGGTGATTTTTCCTCCAGCCCCATTGCAATTTCGCCTGGTAGCTGTCCATCCAAGTCACCACCTGATACTGAAACAAGCGAACTCGTAATCCACAGACATCAACGATGGACGGCTTCTTCATCGCCTCGCTCTCATTTGGATCTGCTACGTGTGGAAGCACGAACGAATTCATGGTTGGGGTACCTTTGTTCGTAATGGCGTGAAAGAATCCCCACGCGATTCGGCGATACTCCGATGCAGATGAGGTCCCAGGTGAATGATGATACTCGTCATCGTCGTCGTGGGTGCTCACCGACTCGAACTGTTTGCCCCGACGGAATCTAGTCCCTTTAGAAGATAGCTTGGTCTCCAATATCTCAAACAGCAATACTGTTTGTGGGCTCAAGAGCGTAGGGATATCAACCGAAATGTCCAGCGTTTGCTGCCATTCAAATGTATCTGAGGAGAACAAGTTGTAAGTCGCAGAACACAGAGCTACAAACACTTCAGCATGACTTACTCGTGCAGCTGAAGTTCTTGTCAGACGCAACGCAGAACTTGGCTTCTTTAGTCATTTGGGCTGGGCAGAATGCTCTTCCAGTACATCGATCCACGATATGAACGCGAACCTGAGGGTGTGAGTAGGCTCCAAACGGGAGCTCATCGGAGCGTTCAATTGTCACTTCAAGCTGACGTTGCTTTGATACAGCCTTCAGTGCATTCAAGCGAGCTTTTGTCTGTTTCGTGAGCAGTGGCAAGTGCATCTCGTTAGTTGTTCCGTTCAGAGATCCGATGAAACAGGACGATGGCTGGCACGATAGCGGGCGTGGCGCTTCTTCGACTATTGAAGCTGTGGAGTCCCGAGTGCGCCACGACATGATACTCGACCGCCGCGCTGTAGTTGTACGCCTCGGACCGTTCTGGTGAACGTCAGCGTTTGCATTATTGTTGTCACCTTTCCCACGTTTTGGCCACTGAAGCGCTGTCAATGCACGCCGACTGGGTTTGTCACCTTTACTGCGGCTCGCAGTCTGTTGTGTATTTTCCTCGTCGGGTTTAAGTAGTGGAGATTCAGCTTGTGGACTGTGCGGTTGCTCCGGTGATTCTGCTTCCAGACTTTGTCGTCGATGCTGCCTCATCATAGATTTTCGCGGTCTTCCTTTGGTTAGAGGAGTAGAATTCTTTTTCTTCGCCGACCCCATTGATTTTCCATCACTTGGACTGTTGAGCTCCAGCGCCTTTTTCCCCATTGTGAGACTTCTTGTCAAAATCACGAGTGCCCAGCACTTGAGCAAAACCTACAAGACGCCGAGTGAAACGTCCCTGGGTTAACCGTTGGAGAAGTTGCAAGGTGATGCATGGGACAGTGTCCGCACCACCCAGGTTCACCGATCAAGCCGCTCATAATCGTTGTGCTCTCCTTTTTGCTGGAATGCACCGCAGTCGGTTCTATCTGGGTGTCAGTTGCAAACTATGTTTCATCGTTAAACCTCTCAAAGCTCTAATCCGTGTTGTAGCGACACTAAATCTTATGGAATGGAGTGGCAATGACAGCATGACACAACGAAGAATGGAAACGCTGCGGGGAATCCACTACGAAATCAACCTACACAAAACCAACAGTTAGTGCATTCATGCAAATAAAAATGTTCTGATAAAGCAGAACACCAACTTGACAATACCATTTCGTGCACTTTGGGCCGTCGCTCGCTGTCCAGACCTTCTGCGATCAAGAACTCTTTTACCTCCATTGCACGCTCGACAACTGTTTCCCTATAGGCCAAGCTGTACAACATCACACAATACAGTTAACACCTTTCACAACAAAACCACATCAACGATGCACCAGCACATACTCGAGAGCTGGTGCAAAGCCCGTCTTCTTGCACGCAGGGGCGCCAAAAATGTATCGGTACACCCTCAGCAGCAGCTTGATGTCGCTTCGCGTTACTCCAGCACGACGCAAACCGACGAGGTTCAGTCCCGCGAGCTTGGCACGGTTGCCCACCACCAAACCGTACGGCAGTACATCGCCGTCCACTGCACTCTGACCGCCCACCATGGCCAAGGGACCAATGCTAACATGCTGTTTAATGCCAACCTGTCCACCGATGATGGCTCCGTCCCCAATGGACACGTGACCAGCAATGCATACGTTGTTGGAGACCACAACTCGTCTCCCCAATTGGGAATCGTGGGCCACATGAGCCCCACACAGCAACCAGCAGTCGTCACCCACGGATGTCGGATCCTTCGAGTACGAAGTGCTGCCGTGCACAGTTGCATGCTCTCGAATGACACAATTGCTCCCAATAATGAGCGTCACATCTCGAGAGTCATCCTGAGCGAACATCCGGTGCTTTTTGTCCTGCGGTTCTCCGCCCAAGCTTGCAAAAGGATGCACCACAGTGCCGTTCCCCACTCGGGTCTTGCCGTCGATCACCACGTGACTCCGTAAGTGAACATCGGCTTCCAGCACCACGTCTGCATTAAACAATATAACATTAGAGAACAAATATCACAATGATGCATTTTTAAATATCACAATACGGACCTGGTCCAATGACCGAGTACGGTCCTATCAGGACGTTAGGCCCCAGCTCCGCGTTCGGGTGGACGACAGCCGTCCCGTGAATTTGTGGGACTCTCTCTATGGGAGTGGAAGGCTGAAAATCCTGTAACCGTCGCGAAATTTCACGTTGGCGTCCTGCAGGACGGACATCCTGCTGTGTGGCGTGGGCGATCAGCTCCTCCAGTGCTTCTGCGGACGCCGAAGACTGCACAAAAAGTCAGGACGTTATGGTGAAAATCCGGATATGAAATATGACACTAGCATAAATGCAGGACAAGTGCGTACCAAGGCTCGACAATAGCGTCCTGGGGCGCTGAGACCCGACGCCGCCGCTGCGAGTCGCTGCCATCGACCGTAGCGCAGCATTATTGCCTAGTATGCAAACCCTCTGAATGTAATAATGCATTCTGTTTCCCAGGATTATGCATTTGAGTTGCATTTTTGCGAGTTTGAGTTGCATTTTTGTGATTTGTGATCTATAGTTGCCGTTGTTGAAGTTGATGCACTTAGGTGGCATGAAAAATGATGTCGTTGGGCAAACCCCAACATTTGAAGCCCAGGAAATGCGCCGCGTAGCAAAACCTTCGGTCTCGATGCCATCATACCCTTCGTGACTCCATTCACTGCCAATAATGTAGTGTGCAGGAAAGACCACAGGACGTCTGCACGCACGTAAAGCATCGTTCCTCCCACCGAGTCCAGCGGCACAAAATCTGTGGGTTCGTCTCGCAGTTCGTGCAGGTTCTTGACATGGAGTGGTCAGGGCACGAAGTCACCGTCTCGGTCACCCACCGGTCGCACCTTACACCCACGCATTCAAGTCAAACTCGTAGTTGTCGTCACTTTCTTCCGTGTACTTACGGAGACACATGGGCTCCACAATGTCTCGGCCGGATCGTACCATTTTGAGCAGGAGGCTGGGAGGGATGACGTTGATGTCGGCATCGAGCCACAGCACGTGCTGGTGCCACGTCTCTAACGACGACAGCAGCGCGAAATTCCGGTAACGAGCGAGCGTTCGACGTCGACCTCCTTGCAGTGAGTCAGCGTGGCAGTTCATACGGTTGAGACCGCTCTGCGTGAAATCATTTCGGAAGATCACCGACAAGCGGGGATACCGCTGGATGTAGCGACTGAAGAGCTGCTTGGCCCTGACGAACTCGTCCGCTGATGAAGTGAGCAACGCGATGGAGATTTTCTCCTTCGGGTACTCGAACGACCCAACAAGTGTGAAAAAGTTTTGCATGTTGCGGTTGTTGCCCCACGATTCAGTGTCGATGAAGACGCAGATGAGTAGCACAGAGTTGATCTCTCGGTTACCGAGTTGGATGAGCATGCGGGTGTTTTCGATTTGGTAGTGCTGTGCGGGCTCGCGTTTGCCGTTCTGAAGGAACACTTCTTCGTATTCGGCAAATGGATGAGTGGAAGTTTGTATCGAGAACGTGATGTCAGCATTGAGTGGAGGTTGCTCTGGTGTCGGGGCGGAGAACACTTGTAACCGGAGGAATCTGAATGTCTTCATCCGTCAGTCTGTCATTTTCGTGGTGTGTGTTCTCTTCTCCATGAAATTCTTGTCTGGCCTCGTTGTCATCTTCAGTATTCTCATTATGGATGTGGTTGTCTTCTGGTTCACGGTTCTCTGCTAGGATGTCGTCTTCATAGTGTTCACGAGGACCATCTTGCTCATTTGCAATAACGTTTTGGGCAGCGGTAGTGTCTTCACCAATTTTAGTATCCCGTAGGGCAGGAGCGTCATTTGTTGGAGGTTCAAAGACCATATCGCGCTCTGCAGGAGTGATGCCCATCGCGAATTCATTCGAGATCATTTCTTGCGGCGTTACTTGCACGGAATCGTCATTAGCGGAACGTAAGAACTTGGATCGGGGCGAGATCAGTGGCACCATTGCCAATACGAACAGCAGTAGCTCTAGAAGCAAGAGTGAAAGAGATCCTTGGTAACTTCGATGCGTTCTTTTCGGCGACCCCAGTCGCCATTGTATGAATCTTGAATGTGTCTGCGGCATTGTTTAATGGAATGACGAAGCCGCGCTTCAGGGCTCGAGTTGGGAAAATGAAGCTGCACAACACGAAATACCCACAGCATCTAACTCAAAATTTGGCTCCCTGTCCATGCATTGTACTACATGCAACAACTTTTTGTTGTTCGTGGCTATTGCGATGTGGGTTCCGATAATCGAACGGTACGGGGGGGGGGGATGAAATGTGTTATACAGGCCCATTGACCATGGACACTATCGGTGTTAGCTACGTGGAGCAGTCTAGACGTGCTGAATTGCGTCTTTGGGCATGCCCCAACACTTAAATCCAAGGAAGTGAGCACTATAACAGAGTCCTTCCGTTTCGATACCGTCGTAGCCTTCCCGATCCCAAGCACTGCCGATAATATAGTGCACTGGGAACACGATACCTTGGCGATGAATATCTGCTCGGACGTAGAGCATGGTTCCTCCCACTGAGTCTAATGGCACAAAAGGTTTGGATTTGTCCGGGAGGTTGTGGAAGTGTCTGGCGTTGAGCGGGCCGGGCACGAACGTATCTTGGTTTTCAGACTCGGACCGAACTTTTCGCTGCCCCACCCACGCGTTGAGGTCGTAGTTTCCCCACTTCTGCTTCAATTTGCGGACGCAAATCGGCTCCACAATGTCGAGACCGGATTGAACCATCTTGTCAAGTAAACCCGCCGGAATCACTTTAATGTCGGCATCTAACCATATCACGTGTTGGTGCCACGATTCAAGAGTTGATAACAATGCGTAGTTGCGGTACCGAGCCAGCATTCGTCGGCGGCCGGTTTGCAGAGCGAGATCGTGGCGGTTCTTTCGAGTGAGTCCGTCCTGCGCGAAATCGCTGCGAAAAATCACCGACAGTCGTGGGTAGTGCTCGATTTCGCTCTGGAAAAGCTGCTGTACCTTAGAGAATTCGCTTTCTGACGAAGTGAGCAGCGTGATGGAAATCTTTTCGTTCGGGTAGTCAAACGAATCGATGAGGTTGAACAAGTTGGAGGCGTTGCGGTTTGCTCCCCAGGATTTAGCGTTATTGAAAACGCAGACGATCAGGACGGAGTCGTCCTCTCGGTTGCCTGGTTGCATAAGCAGCTCGGTGTTTTCAAGTCGGTAATGTTTTCCAGGTTCGCTTTTGCCATGCTGTGGAAATGATTCAATGTACTCGTGAAATGTATGGGTTGTTGACTTGACTGAGAACGCAACGTCTTGATTCAGTGGGGAAATTGCGGCTGCGTTGGGATGCAGGACACTGGTAACCGGTAGCGCAGGCTCCTCTTGCAGCTGGAAGAAACCCGTCGCTGGCGAAATGAACCACTGGGTGGCAAAGGCAAAGACGCCCAGTCCAAGAAGAACCAGGAAGAGACTTCGACGAGTCGCCTTGCCTGGTCGTAGACACCATCGAAACTTGTGAGCTGTCAACTTCAAGACCATCGTCAAGACACTGCAAGCGAAATCGCTGGAGGGCCAATTTCCAAGTGAGATCATTCAACGGCTTTGCGAGTGAGAACAAATGGATCACGTTGTGGTCCCTTCTCAGCTTGTACGTACATGTGTTACCCTGAACTTCACATCCTGGAAGAAATGGCGCTCAAAAGGATCTCGTCGCAATCCTTTTGAAAAGGGCCTTTTCAGACACACACTGACGTAAAATGACGACTACATTCTCGGAAATGCCACCCGATGATACCAAGTACATTCAACTTGGCCGGCACGTACCGAAAGTTCTTGCTGGTGCAAGGCCTACATTGTTCTACATTGTTTGAAACCATTCAGGACAATTAACGGTAGCTGATCTGAAGTAACAACAACTTGTTCAAATTTCGGGCTGGAGTACCAGGAACTTCCGATGACTCGCGGCATTTCCAACACGCTATAATAATAAACATGAAATAAAGTAAATGATCCAACAAAAATTCCAGCGACGAGTATCAAAGTGTTGCTGCCGCGATGTTCCAGGCAAAACTGGCCAGCATAATTCCCATGCAGGCAAAGGCAATAACCACAATTGCCAGAGCTTCAGTTGGGCTGCGCTTCTTCAAAGCCTCCACCACCACCGACAGCAACGCTGCACTCGCCAGACTCAGACTGCTGGCATGCACAATACTGCTGACACCGTCGCTGGTGCCTGCAAGCGCCTCTGTTTCATCCGCGTCATCGTCAACGTCAATAGCGCAAGTTTGGGGTTCGGCAGCAGAGTCAACCTCCTCAACACGATCAGTAGGTTTGCTACTGTCGTGTAGGCGTTCACTTTGCAATTGAGCCACTTGCTCTTCGAGCTCTTCGATACGTAGATAAGACTCCACTTCGCGTACCTTGGCGATTTCAAGAGCGTCATCTAGTGTTTGACAGGTAGGGCATGCTGCATCTGCCATGAGGAGAGGTGAGCCTGTTGGTGAGCCGAATTGGCTATCAACCTCTGTCCCCTCTTCGTCAGAGAGGTCGATTTCCAGCACTTGGTTGTCTGAGTCCGTTGGCGAGTTCGCTCCTTCCAGTCCGGTAACTTCCGGCTGTCTTTCTTCCCGACTCTTTTCAGGGCTCGAAGATGGAGCAATTACCACTGAAGATGTCCATGCCGGGGCTGCCGCTGCAGCCTCTAGCGAAACGATACGCATACGTAGTCGAGCTGCGTGTTCTTCCATGGCATCCATTTCATCACGACTAGCAGATGCCAAGGCTTCGAGCTGCTGGCGCAAAACCTGATTCTCCCGCGCAAGCTCCATCAGTGCGCATGCACGCTGGTCGACGACTTCGTTCACGGATGCATTAACCTTGATCCGTTTAGCGCGGCTAGCGAATTTCAGTGTACTTCGTGTATCGTCAACGTAAGTAGGTGCAGGAGAGGCACAACATACGAAGAGCACGCGCGCAGCGCCACTGAGTGACGGCTGCAAAATCCGCGTGAGCTTGCTGTCTCTGAAGTTGATGTGATCTTGGTTTGACACTTTGGTGCTACCAAGTGCCACCACCACTCTCGAGAGTGCCAAAAGACTTCTGTTGATGTTGCCGCTTTCCGTCGTAAGTCTTTTCCCGCCCGAGCTAACAGCGCGAGCGCTTTCCGATCCTGCCAAGTCCACAAAGTTCAGACATCCGACACGCACACGCTCAACTCCTGCATCTTCATCCGTTGGCACGGGCGATTCCAGTCTCGTTTTGGACTCAATAACAACGCGAAAAATCGAGTGCGAGCGACTGCTGCGCTCGTTCATGTGGGTCACCCCCACCGCTCTTTGCTTCTCTCCGTCACGTAAAGCCTGCAGCACGCCGCGCGCATCCGACACGACTCTCTCCGAGTTGTCCGTGAAAACGCCCGTCACGGGGTGTTCGCGGATGTGCACGGTCGAGTCTCTCCGCTTTCCTGCAGGCGTGGTCCCCGTCACCAACAAGTCCTTGACCGTCTCATTGTACACCTCCAAGTACGACACGCGCACCAAGTACTCGACGTCCGAGCGTCTCGCCATCTCGTCGAAAAGATCCTTGACCGCCAACTGCACCAACCCGTCGCTCTCTTCGGGCCTTCTGTCCTGCTCTGTCTCCACTGCGTCCTTCACGAGCGTCATCCTCCTGTTCCTCAAGCCTGTACCCTGCATCGTGTGCGTCTTGCCACTACTCGTCTGTCCGTAGGCGAAAATGGATCCGTGGATTCCGTCCAACGCCGAGCGGGCGATGGACCTCGCCAGTCCGTCGTAAATGGCTCGTGTCGAGTGCTGCGCGTCGTACACCTCGTCAAAGGCGTAGACGCCTCGACGTCGAGCATTTTGGCCTGGAACGGGAGCGGCCTCCACCGTTCCGGTGTCCGGGTGCACCGTCCAGGCCGAGTGGCTGGTTTTCTCCTTGGGCAAAAGCGGTCGGAAGCGGACGGTAACGCGCACAGTTTCGCGTCCTTCTGCGAGCTGCTGCTGCTTCTGTTGCTGCAGCAATTGCAGGTCGTCTACATCCAGCAAGACGGACCCGTCCAAGTCGCTCTCGAAGCTGCCACTGCGACTGCGGCTGCTGCATTGGCTGTAACTGTAATTGGCACTGCGAGGCGGCCGCGAGAGCGACAGCAGGTCGCTATCCCGACGTCGCATGCGTTCGTATTGGCAGGGTGGACAGTAACTAACGGAGACTCGGAAGTGATAGGCGAGTCTCGAGTCAGCGGTTGATAGAGCGAGACAGCGACGAGATGTGGTTAGGTAATGCACAGCAACGGCCATAACGGTTTTTTAATATGGAAATGAGTATGGGAAATTTGTGGTACAGCGGCGGGGAGTTGTGAAGTTCTATTTTGCATTGTGTCAAATTACAAATAAGGGTGCAGTCTTTAGGGTACAACTTCAACAGCTCCGCGGAGCTCGGGGCGTCTTGTCGCCGGTGCCACGATTGACAGCGGTAGACGAGTCGTCGCTCCAGAAGTGCGGAAGGAAGCGCAATCGGTTGCTGAGTCGCTCCACGCGCGCATTGAAGCGGTCTCCAATTCGGGTGGATACAACTTCGTGCATGGGCAATGCCACGCCGAATTCAGGCTGCTCGAACGCTCGTGGGAACGGCTGCACCTTGAACTTGTCCTCGAGACTTCCACTTCCAATAGACAGCAGTTCGTCCTTGTAGACAGCGAGCGCCGACTCGCTCAGCACGATCTGGCCACCTTGCCCCATCTCGCTCATTTCGCGCGCCATCATCTCGCTCGGCCCCAAGTACGTCATCTTGCCCGTCGTCGGGTGTCGCGCGCACACCAACCGCTCGTCGCCGTCGTGGATGGCCATGCGTACGCGGAGCCCGTTAAATAGCAACCTCGTCCAGATATCGTACACTCGCGAGGCGTTGTCGTACTTGAGTAGCTCCGCGGGCCACGGCGCCTTCAACAGCTTCTCTTGGACGCTGACGCACCACCCGATCGCGTCGCGCACACAATGGAACGCGAGCTGGAACGAGTCGCCCGCGGTTGTGATCTCGTAGCCCCGGAAGCGAGGCAGCTGTTGGCGGAGCAAGTCGTCGTGAATCGACTGCGCCTCGGCCATCGCCTGGGAGTTACCGGCCCATAGGCGACTGGAGCCTTCAATGTCGGTGACGACGAAAATCGGTCGACGGATAGGCGCCTCGACAATCACGTCTTGGGAGTTGAGTCCTTGTTCATCCTGGAAAAAGCCGCCTTCGAGAAGCTGTTCGTACACGGAGGACGGCATCAGTGGACGCAGCGTGCGATAGCAACACGTGACGCTGATTCCGATCGCGAACGCGGTGCCAGCACCGGACAGGTAGTAAATGATCTGCGTTAGACCGACCCACTCCATCTTGATGTCGTCGAAAATACGGGCTAGCACTTCCACCACACAGGACGGGAACACCAGTACGCAGTACACAATCACGAACGTTTTGATCCGCTGGTGCAGCAGCAGCGACGACGGGTCCACCGCTCGCCGCGTTCGCTTCCGACGCGAGATCCAAATCGTGACGTACACGGGGTACAGCACCGACGCCCAGATGCAGGCCAACTCGAACCAAAACGCAGCGGTCTGCAAGCTCTCCGACCTTGAAGACGGCAGGAAAGCTGACACAATCATCAAAATGGCGAACACTACGGCCCCGACGGACGCGCGCACGCAATACCGCCGGATAATGGCGCGCTCGCGCTTGGGTCCGCGGTCCATGGACTTGAGAATGAGGCGCTTCATCTCGTACGCCAACGTGGTGATGAAGAACGTCGTGCACAGCAGCGCGCAGTCTCCGATGAGCGTGACAATGACGCCGACGGCTTTGAACTGCGTCCCGTCCGAGTAGACGGCCCTTGCCCCCATGAGTTCGCCATCGTCCAGAGCGTCCAACGTGTCTCGCAGTCCGTTGAAATTGACGAGCACACCCACGTACAGCAGCAACCGAGCCAAGGAGTAGACAAAGTAGAGACGACACACCGAGTACGTGATGTACTGCACGGCCGAGTCGCCGACCTTAATGTGCTTGAACGAGAGCAGCAGCGTCGTGCCCGTCGTCAAGGTGGCAATTGCCAGCACGACCACGTACGTCAGAGTCCAGTTGTAGTGGGTCGAGTCATCCATCCACGGACCGAAAAGACAAAGGCAGCAATGCCAATTGAGACCGACGGACGGACGGTTGTCCGTGCTGGATGGATGCCAATCAGAAATGTATTGTGACTTACACACGTCCCCTTCCCGATTGCACCATCGCCAATTGAGCTCCTGGCTGACGGTGAGTTTGCGCAAGGACAGGGGCTACGAGGATTCGAGGATTCGATACCTATTCAGCGTGTGTTCGCGGGCCGTCGACACCTGTTGCACTCCGTATTTTTCGGGTAAAATCCTCGTCGCTCGCAGCCACGAGAATGTGGGTCTCAATTGACAGTGAGCGTGTTCGAGACAGACGTAGCGTTAAACTAGATTTCGGCGAGCACGCGTGAAGAACGCCTTGGTGGTGATACAGTCCCCCCGAGTAGTGATATTCAGCTGAAGTCAAACTGAAGCTAAGGGGTATTATTACTTTGAAGAGGTCGTAAACTAATGGAAGTCTGTTTTGATTTCCTCTCGATAGTTATACGCGTATCACTACAAAGAGGGTTGTCTGTTGTTGCCCCGGCACAGCTACATGTAGATGGTTCGACTTTCGTCGAGATGTGCAAGTTACGAGCTGTCCACAGTGCTGAGGCCCAGACATTGATTCAACACGGATACATTGCGCTGGTCCCGTACGAGCCACGCAAGGTCAAACTTGGATCGCTTTCTGAACTGCTCCAGTTCAACTTGTACGGTCTTCAGCAGTTTCTGCCAATCCACCCACTTGCACTGCTTCTTACCTTGCATCGTACTCGACGACTTGGTGGCATCTCGTTTGGATTGAATCGTGAGCTGAAAAGCAAAAAGTCCTATAGTCCAGACCTGCTCAAACGTTTACACATCAGTGATAAGATTTTGCATGGGGAGTATCGAGTATTGAGTCTGGTACCTGTTGTTTCTGGGCTTCGTACGATAAATTGGCCCGTGGTTTCCCTTCAGATGCTGTTCCAGGTTTCATGCCAAGCTGCAGACTGCGATGAATACTCTTGGTCATTTTCTTCAGAATGCGATGGATGCATTCGCGAAAAAAGTGCATATCTCGGTTCACGAATGGCAGCATCTCGATGAGAATTGTGAATCGGTGCGCCGCCACGATCAGCATCTGGAACAGATTGATGTGGATGGTTTTTTCAGACAGAAACTCCGGGTCAAAGTACAACGCGTGCCAGCGCTGACGAATCGCCGACACAACTTTGTTCACGAAAAAATCTTGCGCGGCTTTCGATTCGTTGAAAGGGATCGATGCTTGCAACAACGAGCTACTCAACCTACAGAGGAATGAGCTAGTTAGTTATTGCATCTGCATACCTCAGCAACGTGGTTGCACTTACTTTTCGTAGTTGACGTAGAGCTGAAGATTGGCAGCGTCTACCAGCATACCACACCACGATATGAAACCTGTATCATCAGACTTCAAAGCCTCTTGCTCGCCATGACCAGTTGAGAAATTTGCTTGGCTCTTGGAAGCGTTTACAAAGCAGCCATATTCCTCGTTACCCTCGTGCATGATATCAAAGAATCTCTGCGCTCTCTTCAGGTCCGTCGTAATGTACATGAAATCGTCAGTGTATCGAAACAGCTCTTCGTGCTGGCAGCAAGACACCGGCACAATAGCTGGGTCACACACTTCTGGTAGTCGTTTTCGAAGTACTCGCCGCTCGAAATGGGCGTAATACATGTTGCACAACGTTGTGGAGAGCACAGAACCCTGAGGGATCCCGCTCTTCTGAACGAAGTCCTGGTCGTCGATTTGAACGACATTCGCAGACAAATGCTCTTTCAGCAACTGGAGCGCTTTGGCTTTGCTCATATAGTCGTACAAGACACCGTCCACGAACATTACGTTCTCCTTTTTGGTCTGAGCTGCCAGCTCGTCGAATCCCAAGAACTCTCCAGACGGGTATGCTGGACGCTCCAGTTTGAAGAAAAACGAAGACGATAATTGGGATCCGTCGTTATCTGCAGGTGTCGAGGTCGCAGCGACTTGGTGACCAACCCAATGCTTCCGAATGAGGTACTCTTCTTCTTGGATAGCCTTTTTGAGCACTTGATACAGTTTCCGTGGCCGAATTGTGTCAAAACACCGCTCCACATCGACAGTCACGCAGTAAGCTTTCGGAGAATCTCCCTCTGTACGTTGATGCTGTGCGCATCGAGAGCAAGAAGATATCTCACGAAACAGAGGCTTGAGGCGCTTGTAGATCTCGTCAATGTTTCTGACCGATGCTCCAAGAAACCTCTTGGGCTGACGCTCCATTTCGAAATTCAGCACGCGATGCACAGCTTCCATTGATCTGTTCACTGAGACTTTGCCTTGGTCTACAGCAGTAGATAAATTCATCAGCGGTCGAATGCCAGTAGATTTCGGGAGCAATCGTAGTCGAGAGGTAGCTAATTGGCGCTCTTGGTTGGTGATCGGGGTTTGTTCGCTTGATGGTTGTAAGATGCCACCTTGCAAGTCATCCATGGCGAGCGTACTGCAGCATAAAATCAGTGTTTAACACTGCAAAAAGTGTACTCGCAACAGGATGCTAACTCACCTGATCACATTCCAAACTGGACGCTGATAGTACGAGATCTCATTTGCCATTCCTTCTGCCTCAGTGATGTAAAACAAATTTCGCAGCAAGGGGAAGACCAGCGATGATATCACCCACCGCAGCAGGTCTTCAAAGAGCTGGTGGCGCTTGGCCCGTTCATTTGGGGGGCTAAGTACAAGTGAGAGACATAAATTAATTTGCCATATCGTTTGCAGGGCGATAAACGACATCTCAGTACCAGAACTTCGTGTTCGAACTAATGGTCATCCATTCCACACTCGTAACCTGAAGCTCTCCGGAGCACTACGGAGCAAAAGTCAATACATTTTCCGCCATGCACGACAAACTTTTACTTGTCGACTCGTACCTTCTTCAGCGAAAAAATGTCGAATTTCCTGGCAAAGATGAGCTTGCGCAGCATCGACTTCACGTACGTCCAATTCTTCTTAGTATCGCTGTTTCCCCATATCTCTTTCGGCACAATTCCTGCTACAAATTTGCGAACCAGCCGATAAATTTTCTTCTTAGGAGTCACAAATGCCAACATCGCCTTGATATCCTGTTTGTGCTGCTGTAGTTTTGCCAAGTCTGAGAGTGAACGTGTACTGCGATCTCCTGAATCGGTGGACATTGCGCTCTTGGCTTTCTTTTTCATCGGAGCAGACATTTCGAGATCAGTTTTCAACGACCTCGAAGAAGCGTGAGACAGCATTTCAATTGCGTCTTCTCTTCGCTTACGCTTATGCTTGGAACTTGGAGCTACATCCTCGCTTTGGCTCAAATATCCATCGTCCAAAGCTTTACGAACGATTGAAAGTAGCATGGGTCTCGATGCTGCCTCTGAATCTGCCGCCTTCTCTGCGAGTAGTTTCTTGACGGTTGGATGGTCAGCCATGAACTTCCGAAAACCAGCGTGTACTGGGACCAACTTCTTGGCCAGCTCTTCCACTCTAAATGCCTTGAATCTCGACACCATATCTTGAATGACAGGAATGAGGTTGATAAGCCGCTTTGGCAACCGCTTCTGACCTGCAACATCCGGGAATATGACTCCTAGGACTCGTGAAGTCTTCGTCCAGCTAATCGGGTCTCCAGTCTTGGATGCTCTCACCAGAGCATGCGAGTTCGCAAATACTCGATCCTTTCGAAAACACCTAGCGTACATCACGTGGTTGATCGATACTTCACTCTTCAAAGTACCAGAAGTATCACCAGAACGCTTCTGTTGTCGAAAATTTTTCCCAGCGAGCTAACACACAAAGCATTAGCGACTGCCTTCCACTCAACTCTCCTCAATGACAACATACCTGCATATACACTAACGAAGACTCTTTCAGCTGTACAAATATCGTGTAGTTCAGCAACAAGTGCGTCATTAGGTCGTCGCCCATGAGTTGGTGCAGTTGTTCCCACAAAGGTTTCTTCAAAGCAGCCACAAGCGTGTTCGGGTAGTAGCACATGATGCCATTGGACTGCGCCACTCGATGTCCAGCCGCCCCGGGCGTGACTTGCCGATACCCGAGCGTTAACACGTTGGCATCCTCCCAATTCTCCAATCTCTTCCTGGCCAGAAGCCGCTCAATGACATGATGTATCAACTCTCCCTGTCCAAAACCTTCGTCAACCCTGTACCAACTCCATTCAAACACAATTGTTCCTACATGTGCAATGGACGTCTCACAGCTCCACGGACGTCGAGGAAAAGCCTCAACCCCCGTGAGAATCACGAACGTGTGGTCCAGAGCGAACGACACTTCTGTGGTCGTCACGTCCGACAAGTTCCGGTTCAGAGACTCGTCTCCGAGTTGACAACGTTCCTGAGCCGCACTAGCAACGAAACCAAAGCCCCACCGTGTTATTATCCATAGCCCACACTACTTGAGACCTTCATCACCCGCTCACCTCTGCAGGAACGAGCGTAGCGACTGGGACGACGCCAGCAACGCGTCCATGGTCTCCGCTACGGATAAAAAACAGCCGACAGAGCTTACAGTCTCGCGGCACTCGCCTCGTCCTCGGCAGTAAACAGTTGAAGCTCCTGCAGACTGTCCACGATCTTCTGCGTCACTTGAGCAGGTTTCTCCATGACGAAAGCATGGGACGAGTCCGGCACGGGCTCCGAGATGGAGTAAATGGTTGGCCACTTACTGCTGAGCTCCTGGAAGACCGACGGCACGAACATCTTGGTGCGGCCTCCGCTGTGGAAGGAGATTTGGCACTGCGGCCGTGCGAGCTGCTCGGCGTTAAAGTTGAGCAGCTTGTGGCAGTACAAGGACGCCTCAATGGGCGGACTGCACGCTAGAAGTGTCTTGCCCGTCGACGGGTCCGTCACGAGCGCTCCTTTCATGTAGGCGTCTAGAGACTCGCGGTCCCAAGCTGAGAAGTTCTTGAATTGGCGGAGATGGTCCTCTGCGGCCGCTCTCGACGGCCTGACATGACACTTGCAGGTTAGTAGCATGACAGCAATGCAACTAGAATGGTGATGGATATCCTACCAGGATGACTCTCGCTGGAGAGTGATCGACACTAAGAAGTCGGCCACGCTCGAGTTCAGGTCGCCGTACACGGGCTCGAACAGGATGAGGCCGTCGAACGTGCCTGGGTATTGCACCTCGGTGTTCCACATGGCGGACGCGCCCATGGAGTGGCCGATGCCAATCAAAGGGGTGTCGACGCTCCTGCTCTTGAGCTTCCGAACTTGGTGCAAAACGTCCGCAGACGTCCACGCCGTCATGTCTGCAGCAGGGTGTCGAACTCTAGGAGCTCCGTGTTTGCTCAGGTCGATCTCAGCAGGCACCGACTCGTCCCGATTGCTGCCGTGATACTTGAAGTCGAAGCTCACGAACTCGGTGCTCACTGCGCCTTGCAGTAGTGACGCGTCTTTCAATCGACGCATAATGGGCTCCCAGATTTTTTTGCAGAAACCTCCGCCGTGGGCGAACAACAAAGTCGCTGTCTTGGACATTTTGGAGATTCGTGTGCGCTCAAAGTTGTAAATTCAGTTGTGATGCTCAAGGACGGACTGACGACAGCTTCCTGGGGCGTTGGAAGTGTCGACTAAGCACACATGATGAGCACAACCTGAACAATGGTAAACAGACCTCCTGATTGTTCAGTCTTAAAGTGCTAGAAGGCGATGCCACGTGGGATGTCAAATGCAAATGGTGCTTCCATTGGTTTGTGAGACTCTGGCGGTTTTTCTACAAGCGTGAGACGCGCGAAGCTCCGTGGAATGGCTCGAGCTCAGCCAAGTTTGACAGAATATTTTGAGCCACTGCTGCAGGTTTCTCCATGACCAAAGCGTGCGAGCAGCGAGGAATGGGTTCCGCCACCGAGTAGATGAGCGGCCACTTCTCGTGCATCGCCTGGAAAATGGACGGCTCGAACATCTTGGTTCGACCTCCGCTGTGGAAGAAAACCCTGCACTTGACGCGTGCGAGTTGCTCGTCGCTGCAGAACATGAGTTTGTGGCCGCTGTACAGGGATGCTTCCATGAGCGGACTGCAGGCCAACTTTGTCAAACCTGACGACTTGTCTTCCACCAATCCGCCTTTCATGTACGCTTCGAGCGACTCGCGGTCCCACGCGGAGAAGTTATTGTAATTGCGAAGGTGTTCCTCCGCTGCTTCACGTGATGGCCTATTGGAAGATATGAACAATCGATCAGTACCAGTGTCCAGAGCTTCACAGTCTCTACCTCCACCCTCACCACGAAGACTCTCGCTGCAGTGTCGTTAGCACAAGGAAGTCGGAGATGTGATCGACGTTCATATCGCCGTACACGGGTTCGAACAAAATGAGGCCGCTGAACGTGCCCAGGTGGTTCACCTCGGTGTTCCAGAGCGCACAAGCCCCCATGGAGTGTCCGATCCCAATAACCGGTCGGTCAGGATTTTTTCTCTGGAGTTCTCGCACCCGCGCAAACATCTCGGCAGTGATCCACGTGTTTAAATCGCCTGACGAATGGTACACTCTTGGAGAGTTGGGGTTGCTTTGGTCCAATTGAGGCTCTTCGTACTCGTCTCGGTTGGTACCGTGATACGTAAAGTCGAAACTCTCGAATTCAATGTTCACAGGTGCACTCTGCAATAACGGAGACTCTCGAAGCCGACGCATGATGGGCTCCCATATTTCTTTGCAGAAACCACCGCCATGAGCAAACAAGAGCGTGACCGTCTTGTCCATTTTCAGAGTTGGTAAAGCTGAAAATGATTCAGTTGTGCGATTTACAGACGGAAGTTGCATGTTGGCGTTTGTAAACGGAGCTTACGAACGCAAGTAGGAAAGTGGTAAACGGATGATCGGATTGTTCCCAAGTCTCCACGTGGTAAACGCCATCTGGGTTTGTTCACACGACTTCAAGTGCAGAAAATAGGAAAAACACACGACGATTCCAGTACCAACACACAGAGGGTGGGCGACGCACGGGCACCAACTAAGGCGAGCGGGTGCGAGGTCGCGTAGACGAAGCAAACCCGCGCGGGGTGCCCGCGAAGCAGGTCCGCGCGGTATTTGTGAAGGCGGGCCCAGCGTCGAGCTCACGAGTGAGCCGCACATTGCCCTCGGTAGGAGTTGTTATCTCCATATCGCGAGCGCAGCGAGCCCCAGCCAAG
>AUWJ02004405.1:0-40263 GCA_000468175.2 Phytophthora cryptogea
TTTTTGAATCTCAACCTTGTCCACTTGCACGGGATCCAAACCGAATTCTCTTCCCGTCACTGGCAACGAGTTGGCGTTTCAAGCGCAGGTGCCAGCTCTACTGCTCATGTTCATCGTAGGCTTTAGGCTTTACCGCTGAACGAGCTTCCGTTTCGCTATTATTTTTTTCTCGGACCGTTTTCCTTGCATCTCTGCATCTTCGTTGCAAAACGGCCGAGGAATTTCGCAGTCCGTTACCAGTAGGAAGCACAGACTGCTGCTGGTTGTTGGCTCGCACCAAGTCGTTGGGTGGAAGAAGTCACGCGCCTCAGTCTCATTCGCACATTTGCACTCCAGTACTCGCATCTACAGCAAGCGTCCCAGTCCCACTCAGTCTTTTCAAGATGAAGTTCTTCTCCGCCGTCGTCATCGCCGCTGCCATCGCCACTCAGGGCGTTGCAAGTGTGACGGTTGTCTCTCGTTATGCTGCAGAGGTCACCACTGCCCCTGCAGTCACCACTGCTCCTGCTGTCACTACGACCCCTTCAGTCACCACTGCTACGTCGGACACCACCACTGCTCCAACAGCTACGACGGCTGCAACGGATGCCACCTCAGTCCCTGCAGTCACGACTGTCGATACGGACTCCACCAATTCGACTTCAGCTGAAGGCTCTGGAGAGACCGACAGCTCTTGGATGATTGAAGGCAGTGAAGAGGGCGTCGAGGCTTCATCTACATCCACGTCGAGCTCCAGAAGCGGCTCGGGTGATAGCTCCCCCAACGTCGGTGACGAATCCGGATCCAGTGCTGCCGTTAGCCTCCAGTCGATCACCTTCGTCGCGTCGGCGATCGTGGCCACGACGGTGACGGCGCTCTTCTAGGCTTGGGGAGAGGACTAGGCTGTATATTCGATAACTTCAATCAACACCATCTTGAAAACTACAATTGCTGCTGCGTTGGTAGTCGTCGACGGTAGATGCTTTCGTGTATTTGGATCATGCTGGTGGCCACTCCATTACAACAGGTGCCGCATACTTCCGATGAAGGAGTTGCGTCGAGACGGAGGAGTGTCGAACTTATCTCCAAGTTCGGCATCTTTCAGCTTGAGCTCGACGCGCGTCATATCAGTGGAGATTCGTCTTCCAGTTCCACTTGAAGACGCCGCCGATTGTAGTGAACTACACGATCCGTCACGGTTCCACAGCGGGGGCAGTGCCACAAGGTTTGTTGGTGTGTAACTTCGTAACTGGGACTTTCCACTCGATGGATGCGAGCTGGACGTGATGATAGGAGGCAATCGTTCCTGAAATGAGGTTGCTACCAAAGCATTCTCTGCCACTGCGGCGTGGGTGTCATGGTGGAGTGTTTCATCTTCTTCATCGCTGCTAGTTGCGTCCTCCTCTTCCTCCTCTTCATCGTCTTCATCATCACTTTCACCTTCATGAAGCGCAGTTACTGTAAATCCTCTGCTGAGTATCTGGCGAGTTTGTTCATCCAGTTGACCAAGAAGACTAGCTCGCGAGTTGTAGCCGCGGTATATCGACTGGATGCGAACTGCCGACTGGTTCACGCGCTCGAGGTCCTTTCGAAAACGCTGGCGTCTACCCTGCTGAACGTTCAGGAACTTGCGGATCGTAGACTGAATGGCCATGGCACTCACAGCGGACATGTGCGCTTTCTTCTCCTGCCTCAATATTTTTGCTTGACCCTGCGCCAAATGTGCACGAACCACCGACTGCATCCGCACTGCAGCAGCGATTCGCTTCCGTTCCATCTCTTGTTGCTCCATTTTGTGTTTTTGCAGCAGCACAATACGCTGACGGCGTCTCTCTTCACCCACTCGGCGATATCGTTCTGCAGCGTCCTGAGCATCACCTGACTCATGCAGTTTGTTAGTTAAGATGCTGATGAGTTGTGCCTGCGCAATGGACTCAACAGTCATAGAGCGTCGGTGGCGTTGGCGACGTCGATACCGCCGGAATGCATTGACGACAGTGCGCACGGCATCAACTTGGCGCTTGTGCTCAAGCCACGCATTTCTGATGCCTTCGTACTCGCATTTGGCTCGGTGGCCACGGAACACTCGCTGAATATTGATCGCGCTGAACCGGACACTCCGAACGAGCTCAGCTAAGTTAGTTTTCACCGTGTGACGTTGTCGGTGCGCAAGGTACTGGAGCTGAATTTTCCGTGCTAGATGATTTTCAACGCGCTTCTCGTTGTTCTTGCGCACCACCACTTTGCCTTGCAGTTTGTTTGTGTGTCCCCATCGCTGAACGCCACGAATCTCACAGTCAGCTGATGACTCCAGCAAAGCTGCTCGCTTCTCCAAGAACAGTCTCAAGCGTTCAGGGTTCAGATGAAGAGGTTCTGCTTGAACCTCTTTTTGATCGGGTTGATTAGCGACTGACAATGGGCTCGCACGCGTAGTATCTTCCTGCCGAATCCGAAGTTGTTCACCAAGTAAGTGCGAGGTTGGCGATTGCAGAGCCATCATGTTGGTGAGAGTCTCGTCGACACCACCTGCGCCTTTGATCGTTGAAAATGGGTCGTAAGTGCTTTCAAGTCGCTGTTTCTCTTCTCCACATCTCTGTTTTTCCACTGCCTCAAGCTCCTTTTCCTCGTGAATTGCCTCAAGGCACCGTCTCAACCGATCGAGATCAAACGGTGGTGCAGCTGGTTTAGCTGGAGCAGATGAACTGTCTGAGTCATCGGTTGCGCTGGATAAGATTTCTTGCATCCTCCGCAAAGCTGCTGAGTTGATACAGCAACCTGTAACCCGTTGCTGAAGTGCAAGTACGCTACCTGCAGGTTTGCGTACACCACAGCCTTCGCTTTCTGTCAGAAACGTTTTCCCAGTTGAAGATGTTCCAAGGTTTTCAAGGATAGTCCGCGATAAAAGTAGTGGGTTGTATGTCACCTTGGGGCCAAGAAGCAGCTCCAGTGCCACAGAAGGGAACATTGCCTTGAGGTCATCATCAACATGCAGCAGGTAGTTCACAATCCGTTGTGTTCGCCACGGGAAGCGAAACAACCGCTGGAAGTTGCTCAGTTGACGTCGTCGCTGACGCATCTGCCGCCAATCCACAATACCTTCCACTACATTCAGTGTGGCTTCCTGCAAACCGGCGACTAGCATTTCGACATGATGAATGTGGTGCCGCAGTCTTTTGGTAACCTCCGATAGTCGAGCTTTTGACTCGGTTAGTGCCACCTCAGCTTCTGCCACGGCGTTCTGGGCTTGCTCTGCATCAGCTGGAGAAGTTAACGTAAGACCGATCAATGAGTTCGTCTTCTTCATGCGAGATGGAGACATCGCCCTCGCCGTTTCTAGTGCAATTTGGGCTTGCTTGTACGTATCTTGACCTTTAACAAAATCTTGAGCAAGAGTATCAACAACTGGTAGCGTCTGCTTCATTTGGCGAACAAGTTGTTCACGCATCATGATGTCCTTCGTGATACCCAGTTCACGCAGAACAATTCGTGACGACCTATTAGCCGGCAGCCATGGGGTCGGGGCACTAACGAGGTTTCCGTGCGCTCCCTCCGTTGCTTTCAGCTCGTTTTGTATTTGACGATGTCTGCTAGATGATGGACGTGGAATTGGTCGAAGTTGGGAACGAGGTATATCTGCCTCACTAGGAGAGTGTTTCAAGCTGGTTGGCACACTGCTCTGATTAGACTTCTCAGCCACTCCCTCACCAGTTTCCTCTTCTCCCAGTTCATTCTCACGGAGTTGACGCATACTCATGTTGCGCAAGAAGCTCGTTGCACCTTTAGGCGGTACAATGGGAGACATGCGGCGAGTTGCTCGGTTTGATGACTTGGACGGAGCCGAATTCGTCCGCTTGGGAACAACCAATACCACATTATCGTTAAACGCATCTTCGTCGTCGGAATCCTCGTGATGTTGCGTATCCTCTTTTCTCATCTCTTTGGTGCGCTGTGCCTGGTGACGCTGATAGTTTTCGAGAATCTTTTGCTGGCGTTGATACCGAGGCATCTGAGCCTTGAAGTTCTCTTCTCGAGCTTTTTGGTCGCCATATTGTCTAGCTAGACCCCTTGCAACGAGATTTCGACGGAGAGCAGACGATTTACGCTCTGCAACAGGCAGCGCGCCATTTTGACGTTGAGGGCTATCACCATAGTGGCTGAGCAGACTGCGATCACCCTCGATCACGGAACGACCACTTTCCCCAACAGAAGTTGATGATCCCAATAGCGGAGCCTTCTTCATTACACCCATGCTACTAGATCACCACAAATTCGAGAATGAAGTCACGCTTGACTCGCAAAAATAGCTGTCCTCGATGATGAGGTTGTGGTCAAAGTCACCAAAGTAGCGTAAGTCCTCAATTAGTTGAGATACCGCACCTACACCTGCATCATCGCCAAAAACATTATTTGTTTTCTACTATGAAAAGTGGACTCGCACCTTGAACATATTTCCACTTGTTGTCCTTCACCAAGTCAAATCGCACACGAGAGAAATGTGATCCGATGGAAACGTCGATGACGGCAACGCCACTTCGTGAGTGACTTCCTCCTCGGTGAAAAATGGGAATACGTCGCGAACTTGCAGCACTTCCGACCCTACCAGGATATAATCCAGCGTGTCCACGAATGTTGTGACATAGTTCGTGAATGCTGGGATGCCACACGCGCTCACAAGCCGAAGCGCATGTTCAAGGCGATTCGGACGAACTTGAACAGCAGCCTTGTTTTTCCCTTCTGGGCTCTTTTCATCAATGCGGGACAGGTTCCACCGGAATGACGGAGCTAGCTGCCAGTGCTTGTGGTTGGAATCAATCTGTCCGTCTAAAAGAAAAGCAACGAGCGCTGCCCTGGGGTGCGCATTCCAGTCTCCACACATGACCACAGCCGAATGTTCAAGCCCAGGCTCAGCTTTGCGCTGGCTCACGTTATCCACCAATGCAGCACCTTGCAGCAATCGGACCAAATGCGCATCTCCTCGATAGAAGAGGTGCGTATTTGATAGAATAACGCTTCTGGCTGGGTCCAGCATGGACCTTAAGACTAGAACCTGAGCAACTGAGGGGATTCGGTTGATGCCTTTGGCAATTTCAGGATAGTCCTGCAGCAGGCCTGCTGGATTCGCCGAGTCCTTGACAGCGGTGGCAAGATTTAGCGTGTCTTCAGCAACCACCTCAAAGCGATCCATGCGAACGAATACTGCACAGCCTTCATTCGTCGTGCCCGTCTTGCCAGAGTAAAAACCATGATAACCGATCGACGATAACATGGGATCGAAGAACTTCTTGTACACGTGTTCGCCCATTTCCTGAAGACACACGATATCGCAGTTGTTCTCTTCGATCTCCTGGAAAATGAGCTGGATGCGTCGCGTCTCCTTGATGATGCTCGCATCCACGTACGGGAACAAGTTCTTCTGCGCGTGCTCCGTCGTGGCGTACCCATCATACAGCACATTATAACTCATGACTCGAAAGGCTTCCGTCGCGTCGGGGTATTTCTCCGACGCACTCGTGGCGCCCAGGCGTCTCCTCTCGTTGAAAACCTCTCGCTTGGGTCCACGTTGCACGGGCGACGTCACCACTTCCGCTTTACTATCCTCTGCAAACTCGGACCTCATTGCAGGCGCGTGACACTCCACGTAGAACGAACAACCCACGTCTTCCTCACTAGGCATATACCGTCTCTGCTTGGACACCAGCGTCTTCTCCTCCTGCTGCAGCCGAAACCAGCGCCACGCGCACTCGTCCGCAGTGCAAAACTCCGTCTCCGGCATTGGAATCACTGGGATCCCCGTCATCACAGGCTCCAGCACCGTGAGACGCGTGACGATTGGCTGGTTCAGTAGCACCACGAAGCGCTTAGAGCCAACTTGGAGGCTCTTGGTGCGCGTCAACGCGTCGCCCACCGTCGCCACTTTGTCGTCGATCTCTCGGTCTTCTGCGTCCAGGAATTTGACGCCTACGGAGGGCATTGGGGCTCCATTCTTGCGCTTTTTCTTGAGTTTCTTGCCGGTTTGAACGCTTTTCCCTGCTGCTGAGGACGCCACGAGCTGCAGACGGTAGCGCACGCGCTCCAGTTTCTCGTCCTTGGGGCGGTAGAAGGTCTTGCGGTCGTCATGCAGACGCAGCTGCAGCTTGAGGTGCGTCGCGTCGGCCGCGCAGCTCACGTGAGCCACGCGCGTCCCGGAGGTGTCGTCCATTATTGCAGTGAGGTGAATCTGGCGTTTTGATTGGCTGAAACTCATTTTTAGCCAATCAGAGTGAGGAGTTCGTCATTTAGCGAATTTCGGGCACGAGTAAACATGGCGGCGAGCGAGTACGTGACCAACAGCTTTGCACGTGTATACCGACTCGGAAAGCAATGCTGTGGGAATGCTACTGCGGTTATCTAGTAGCTGGGAGTCTTGTGGTTGCATTCCGACCCTGGACGCACTCCTCCGTGCAGAACTGAGGGCGTGGCGAAGGTTTCTTTATTGGGAGACTGATACTGACGTAGTATTTGCTGTTCCTACGCAGAGAGTGCGTCGTAGTGATCGATGGAGCCAACGTGGCGTGCCAGAAAGACGGCAAAGCTCACATCCCCAAGCTGGCGGCTGCAATTCAGTTCTTCCGCTCCTTGCAATTCCCCGTCAAGTGCGTGGCGTTCGCGCCTAATTTCTGGCTCAATGTGAAGCCCACGGCTGGCGCTGCTGCCCCCAGGGAGAACGGGGCAATGGAGACGGACGACTGGGCACTGCTCAATGAATTGGTGCAGAAGGACCACGTGATTCTAACCCCGTCACAGGCTCATGACGACTTTTACGTGATCGATTATGCTGTCAAGTACAACGGGTTCATCGTCACGAACGACATGTTCCGTGACCATGTCTCGAACAAGGTGAGCATGTAAACTTGTGGTTATAAATCATACTTAAGTCTGACGAAGGTCTTGTGCTAGCGATCGTTTCACGGGAAGCGGCTGACGAGCACGTGGGTGCGCTCTCACTGCATCGATTTCACCTTTGTCGGCAAGGAGTTCATGCCCAACCCACGCGCGATGGAGCGTGTGTTCAACTTTGAGCCATCGACAACGGATTCGCTGCCGTCGACTACTCCGACTCTGACCCCGTCAAACAGTTCCTCGTCCTTGATGAAATCTGGCCTGCACAAGACGCAATCGGATGACGAAAGTGATGGAGGAGCTGCGAACGATGAGGAGGAGATGACGGTCGACCACGCAGGTACCAGACGAAGCAAAAACATCGACTTGTCGGAAGTGACGTACTACAAAGTACCACGCGAGTTGTTGCCGATGCTTCACGGTGAAGGTGGGCAGACAATGGAGAAGTTTCAAGAGTTCACGGGAACATACATCGTGCTGCCATCCCATGCGGTACTTGAATCACCTTCACCAAGACCAGTGTCAGAAGTGCTGACATTGTCGATCTACGGGTAAGATTGGCAGTGCTTTTTACCACAAGCGGTGTGATGCTAACACTGTGTGTCGATTGTGTAGGCCGGAGTCAAATCGGCAGCAAGCTGTGGGTCACCTGGATACATTCCTTCTTCAAATGCAGCAGCAATATGCATTTCAGCAGCAGCAACAACAGCATTACATGCCCAGCCAGGTGCATCACTCAGGGAACTATCCACACCAACAACAGCAGTACGCACCAAACAATGGCGCGGGGCAAGATGATCAAATGATGGAGATCGATCCTTACTAGACAACAGGTGCAAACATTTGTACAGGATGGAAGTGCTGTGTGGGCTTCTAAATTATTTCCATCCTTTCTTGTAAGTGTCATTCTCTGCTTCTCCAAATTTCTTCTCATCCTGTTCCATCAGTACAACAAGCAATCACCATCGTTAGTAGTCAATAACGCGTGACACAGCGCAACAAATCGTACGCACCCTCGTTTCTTCTTTCCACCCTTGCGCATCCATCTCTTTCCTTCGCTTCCCTCCCTTTTGGAATGAACGCCAATTGCCAACTCGTTGCTCACGACGATCCGTTTCGGCCCACGAACGCTCACGCTTGAACATGTTCACGACCTTCTCCTGCTCCTTCTCCTCGTGTTCAGCCTCGCGCCGCCGCTGAGCTGCTTCGCGCTTCTCAATGTTTTTACGCCGGTTTTCGATCTCCGCAAACGCACGCATGACAGCATTCTCGACTGTATCAGCCAAATCTCCAAGTTCACTCTCTTTCACTCCCTTCTTGATCTTTTGCTGGCGCTCCTTTTCAACTTGCTGCGTGGCGTTTTCGATCGTACGGATGAAGATCTTACGCCGGTCTTCTTGCGTAATAAGGTTGTACGCCTTCTTCACCTCTGCATATCAAGCACCAGCAATAAGTCAATGCAAGCCCATTTGACCTTTTTCAGTCTGCAACGCACCTTCAAACGCCTCGCGAGCCTTGGGGTGGCGGCACTTGTCCGGATGCACCATCGTCGAAATCTGCACCCACAAAATCACACCAGTCAGCACCAAACTCATCACTCTGCACCTTCAACCATCTCCGCACCTTGCGGTAATGCTGTTTCATGTCTTCCTCCGTGGCGTCCACGTCCAGCATCAAGACCCGGAACGGATTCAAGTTAATCCACTTGAAATGCGGCTGCAGCAGCCTCTCAATCTGCTTATCAGCGGTCCCAAAAACCACCGGCGGCTTCTCCTTTTGCTCCTCCTTCTTGATACAATTGGTGTTCTCCTCCAGCTCCTGCACTTCCGACATAAACTCGGCCAGCAGTGCGTCTTCATCTTTGGGCTGCTCCTCCTCCTTTCTCGCTCTCTCCTCCTCTTTTTTCCGTCTCTCTTCCTCGCGTCGCTCCTTCTCCTTGGCTTCTTCCCTCAGTCTCTTCGAATGCTCCTGCCCAGCCGCGTACGCCTCTTCCGACGCCTGCAGCAGCGACGCGTTGTCCGGATCGCGCTTCAGTCCCTCGTTGTATGTGGCACGCGCCGCATCGAAGCGTTGCAGCGCGTGCTCGGCCGCGCCCTTGCGGCTGTAGCCTTTCCACCAATCAGGTTTCAGCTCAATGCAGCGGATCGCGTCCTTGAGCGCCTTGCCGCGAGCGTCGCCCATGGCCAAATACGCGGCCGAGCGGTTGCTCAAGTACACGGCGTTGTCCGGGTCCAGCTCAATGGCGCGCGTGTACATCTCTGCGGCCTCTGCGAACTGCTGGGCGGCCAGCAGCTTGTTGCCCTCGACCTTGAAGCCCTCGGCCTGCGCCGCCCACTCCTCCGTCTCGTGCGTCATAATTTGGTAAAATGTGGGAAATGTGGGAAATTCCACAAAACCTCTGTAAATTTATATATTCAGTATCTATTTAGATGGGTTTTGACTTGGTGACACGATTCATTTTTCAAGATCGGAAGGGTTGAAGATGTCGCGCGCCAAGGTGCGCACTGGGTTAGAAATGGCTGTTAGAAACGCGTTTCTAAGCTGTCTTGTGGGGAATTAGGAAGCGGTGGTCGTGCTGCTGGACGTGGGCGCCTCCATGCGCGTGCCGCTGCGAGAGCGCGTGGACAGAAACAGACAAGAGGCGGACGAGCTGCAGGCCACGCGCTTCGCTGCGGCCATCGCCGCCGTCGAGAACGTGGTCCAGCAGAAGGTTAAAATATAAATTGTGGGAGTTTTTTATATTTCTTATTCGGCTAATATTTCTTATGATTCTTGGCAGCTTTTCTTCAAACCGAAGGACGAAGTGGGCATCGTTGCCTACGGATCGGAAGGTTGGAGAATAAATTATATTCTACGTAGTATATTGCAGTTAGGAATAAAATATTAATTATGTGTGTGCTTGCTATTGCTGCAGATACGGACAACCAGTTGAATGAGGAGCAAGGAAAAGAGGAGTATCGCAATGTGAAGGTGGTCAACTCCATCGACGCTCCGACGCTGCACATGATCAAGAGACTGAGAGAATTGAAGCCATCCAAGACAGAGGAGACCAAGGTGGACATTCTGGACGGAATGATCGTGGCCTTGGACTTGCTGTTCCGCCGCACGGACGGGAAGAAATATGATAAACGGCTCCTGGTGATCACGGACGCGGCGGCGAAGATCGCGGATGCGGGAGACTTGGAGTCGATCGTGACGATGATTCAGAACATGGACGTCAAGCTTCAAGTGATGTATGTGCTGCTGGGTTACTTTTTTTATCAGAGGTGGTAGTCACTGACGTTTCTTTTTGTTGGCGACTCAGTGGTCTGGACTTTCACCACACGACATTCAAGCCCAAGCAAGCTCACGACGGAGATGAAGAGATGCCAGAAGCCGCCGTTAAGGATGAAGCTGGAACAGTCAAGCCAAGCGAAATGGAGCGTATTAAAGTAGGTCAAGGCAGAGTGGTGGATACTTGTTCCATCTTGTTCACCAAATTATTTGTTTGTGGTACGACAGGCCGAGAACGAGAAAATGCTCGTGTCAATTGCAAACGAAGTTGGCGGTGAAGTGTGCTCCGTGTCCAAGCGCATGCAGCTGCTTGCACAGGGAATGAAGAAAACGGTTGCTTTGACGACAAAATTCCGTGGCCCGCTCGAGTTTGGAGACTCGTTGGGAATCCCTCTGTACTGCTATCTGAAGACCAAGACGGCGACATTACCGACACTTTCAAAGGAATCGCAGAGCTCCTATGAAAAAGATACGGCAGGAAAAGTGAAACTTGATCGACGTTACACGTCCCCGCAAAACGTTGATGAAGAAGTCCCTCCAGACCAGCAGGTGAAAGCTTATCGCTACGGGTCGGAGAAGGTTCCTTTCGCCTCAGCAGACATTGAGTTTTTCAAGTTTCAGACGGAGAAATCGCTGAAGGCACTGGGCTTTTTGGACAAGGCACAAATCAGCCACGCAAAGTTTGTGGCTGGCACCGATATCTTCGTCGCTGAACCTGGAAAAAACCATGCAGCCCAATGCTTCGCTGCGCTTATTGATGCAATGATCGAGCTTGATCAGGTGATAATCGCTCGATTTGTGCCTCGAAAGAACGCAGCGCCGAAGATGGTGGCGTTGATCCCGCATGCGCCGACGTCCCATGGTGAAAACTTCTACGCGATGTGGTCACAACAGTTGCCGTACGAGGAAGACGTGCGGAACTATGAATTTGCTCCCTTGAAGACCCGCAAGTATACGCCTTCTGAGGAGCAGCAATCGCTGGCAGACAAATTGGTGGATAGTCTGAGCATCCGCGACGACAAGGCCGATGAGGTGGGCGCCTGCTTTAACCCAGTGATCCGCCGCTTCTTTCATACGGTTTCCACCCGAGCGTTGGACGAGTCTGCCGGTGTCGCTCCGCTTCCGTCGTATGTGGAGTCTAACTTGAAGATGGACCCATCGAGGCAGGAGAAAATCTCGACACTCATCGAGAGTTTTGGCGATGCTTTCCAGCTGAAGGAAGCTGTGAAAAAGGCGAAGGACCGCAAAAAGACATCGTTCTGGAGCGATGTTCCTACGGCCTCTGTGAAAGAAGAAGATCTTAAAGAGGAGCATGACGATGCTGACGGAGGTGCAGGATCTGATTTGGAGCTGGACTTGGACGACCTTCTGGACGGTGGCGACGTAACCAGTGTGGGCTCGATGAACCCGATTGCCGACTTTGAGGCGTTGGTTGAGACTTCCCAGTCGAAGGCAAATCGTCGTCAGCAGCTTACGACTGCTGTTACTGGCATGGAGACTCAGATTGAGAAGTTTCTCAGCCAAAGTTCCGAGTTCTTCCCGAAAGCGCTGCAGTGTCTGACGCACTTCCGCAAACGAAGCAGCGAGATCCAGTACTCCGCTCAATTCAACGAGTTCCTGACCAAATTGAAGTCAACGTTGACAGAAGACTCGGAAGCGTGGAAGGCTGTCAAGGATGCAGACATCTCGCTGTTGAGCTCCGCGGAGGATCCCAGTCTCGATGTTTCACCTGCGGAAGCCCGCGCGTTCCTGTATGGCGAGGAAGAAGTGGACGTGAATCTGGCCGCTGCTTCTCTTTCTTCGCAGGTCGAGGCGATGGAGGAGGAAGACGACATGTTTGCCGATTTTGAGTAACCCAGCAACAGCAGTTCAAGAGGAGAGAGTACGTAGTGCATGGCACTTGAAATGGTTGGTTGCAAAAACAAAAACTTGATTCTATTGCACAGGTGCATGCTTCTCCGCCAGCTTATGCCGCGCCAGGGAACTCCGCCGCCGGGTCGTAGAACTTGGTGGGCGCCTTTCGCCTTCCGGAGCGACGCACCATCGTGAACCCGTCTTCGTCCACCAGAGGGACGTCAGGTTCCTGCATTCCGGCGTCCTCCGCGATGGCTCCAAGAGGCTCCGAGCTGTCTTCAGCGAAGCCGACGCCGTCGTCCTGCGTCTTGACCTTTGCAGCCTTCAGGTCAATGGGGAAGAGCGACTGGATCTGGTCGTGCATCGCCTTGACACGGTCGTACTGTGCCTTCTTGCACTCGTCCGCCAGCACCGTGAGCAGCTCCGATACTTCCTCGACGCTGCCGTCCTCGCAGATGAGGCCGAACTCAGCCTCCACATAGCCGCCGATGTTGTCCGACATGGCGTCCGCGTACACGGCCTTGTTGTACTTGAAGACGTTGAGGATTTCTTCCACCAGGATCTCGTACTTGCGCTTGGTGTCGCCGCCGCCCCATTCGCCTTCCACGGCCATACGCAGCGCCGTCCAACGCGCCAACGCCAGCTTCACACTGTACTCGAAGTAGTCCCACGGAGACTTGATGGTGCCGGCCTCAAACTGCTTCGAGTGCTCGTGGGCCACCGCCAAGAGGATGCTATCGGTCGCGCTCATGTTGATACACTGGTCGATGGTTTCAAAGTGGATGGATTGAGGCCAGTCCTTGTTTTGGTTCCTGAATATTGGGGAATTTAGGCAAATTCTGGATTATTTTAGAAATTCAGCGCTCGAAAACTGAAGTTGCTGGGCATGTTGAAGACGGAATGGAGGACACTTGGACGAGTTGATAAGAGAATTCGGAACTTTTTATATGGATGGATTATAGTACACTGGCTGGCTGCAAGTGTAGCTCTCTACGAGCCTCCGACGCTTTACGACGCACGAACACCAAGATCAACATGATCAGCATGCCAACTATTCCAGCACCGAGGACGACGCCGGCGTGCCGAACTGCCAGTCGGACGACCCTGCACTGATGCCGCGGGTCTCTCTCGACTCGCGCATCTGTAAGAACTCGTCAGCCGCGGAGTATTTTCGTGACTGCCACGCTGGCTTCTGCTCGTCACGCACCGCGCGGTCTAACCTTGCGTCCAGCATGAGCGTGAGCTCCACCGCTTCGCGAGCAGTGGCCTCAGCATCTTCGCGCGCTTCGATCGCGGCGGTAACGAGACCCTTTGCCTCCTCTATCTGCTTCTCTTGCTCACGTCCGTTCTTGCGCAGTACACAAATGAGCTCGATGAGGTCAGCAGGTGACGACTGCACCAGCGACTCCGGCAGCAACGGGTCCGCTAGGTCCTCCAGACTGTTCTTGGCTTTATCAAGTTGAGCGGCCGACATGTCCACACCTTGTGTCTGGGTGACGCGCGCCTCGGTAGTGCGAATGAACTCCCGGAACTGTTCCATCTCACGTTTCTGGGCTTCCTCGCGCTCCTTCATTTGTTCAATACGCTTTCGTGATCGTCGAGGGTGCAGCAGCTTTTCCAGCGATCCTTCCTCCTTGATGCTGTTGGAAATGTTGTAGCTTTCCCGGAAGCTGCCAATGCTGCTGCTCGTGTGCAATCCATAAGCCGATGACCTGCCCGTCACACTAGCTCGGCTGGCGCTACGACTCATCCTGGGGTTCTCTAAGTGCTCCGACACTCGCCGCTGCACTTCGCGCTCACACTCGAGCTCCTTTGCCTGTTTGTACATGCTGATCTGCTTCTCCATGGCCTCGACGACCTTCTGCGTTCGATTCTGCACTTCCTTCTCAATCGTCTGTTCCATGTCTGCCTGTTTCCTAGCCTGCTCAGCTGTCATCTCCTCCAGTTGACGAAGGCGGAACTGGAATTTCCTGTACTCGTCCGCGCCGAGTCTTACTACACCTGCGCTGCTGTGAGAGCTGCTTGTCCGCCATGCGTCGCTGTCCGACTCGTACTCGTCACCTGAATCATCGTCCTCCATAGCCAAGACCATTTGCTGGAACGCGCGGCGAGTCTGCAGTGCTGCTACATTGGCTTCTGTCATTCTGGTCGAACCAGAGGAGGTCGAGATCTCTGAAATCCGTGCCGTTGGGGAAGGAACCGAAGCAATATCAGGAGACTCAATAACTGCAGGCACTGCAGGTGTAATGGCCGTGGACGACTCGGAAATCCTGGCGTTCAGCAAACTGTGTCCGTCCGACGAGCGTACGGACGAGTTGGTGGTCCGGAATCCCTCCACGAGAGACGTGCGCATGTCGCTCATGCGCTCGCTCATCCTCGAGTCACTGGAACTGGACGCCGTGCTGGTGCCTCTGTACGCGTCGTTGTTGACGCGGTTCTTGTACGACATGGAGCATTGAAGCTGTCGGTACTCCGCCAGACTCTTGCGGCTGCTGCGTGAAGATGGTTGTGCGTTGGATGCGCTGTGTCGACTGTTGCGCATGCTCGGAGCGCGACTCTGCGGCGGGGAGTTGACCGAGTCTCTGGTCTCGGACTCCTCGGAGATCTCCGTGTCGTTCTCTCCGCCCGACAAGTTCTCGTGCAGTGTGGGGCTCGTACTTCTGAGTGTGGAGGCCGAAGACCTGACAGACGACGACAGAGCGGACGGAGGCGCTTTCGTGTTGAGGACCGACTTGGCCGAGGGCGGCACGACGATGGTCTGTTCGGGTTCGCGGGTCACGGGTTGCGTCTGTCTCCGGGTCTTGCGGTCCGAGTGGCTGCTGTGGCTGCTACTCAAGCTAGCGGACACGTCGTCGCTGGCGTCCGAGTGGCGCTGCTGCTGGTGTTTGCGCAGCGAGAAGCGATGCGACTTGGACTTGGCGGGCCGTGACTTCCGCTCCGAGGACCGGGAGAAGAGCGGCATGCGGGCGAGAGAACCACAGAGGAAGGTACTACGACGACGGCGTAGTGGTTAAGGAGGTCAGTGGCCCAATTAACAAACAGCTCACGGGGCCAGCTCGACTCCCACGGTAGCAGGGGTAGTATGGGAATGACTCGGAGCTGCGTTGGGGTAAAAAGCGACTGGCTTCTAAAAAAACGAGTATTTGGCTGAAAGGCGGCATTTCAGCCAATCAAAAGGAGACACAGATGCCGAAACAGCCAATCATGAGTCGTCACAAGTTCGCAACTCGGCGACAGACCGAGCGCCTCAACGTCTCTTGCAAGGTGGCGCAAGCGCTGTCTGCTTGGCGACCAGAGAGCGCTCCTTTCCTGCGGAGACTCGACTGATTGAGTTGATTGCGGTGGACGAGTGACTCTGCACCAAAGGGACACACTAAAATTTCGATGCCGCCACGTCCTAAGCCTTAGGACCTGGTCCAGCATTGCAAATGGACCGGAAATCAGGCAGATGCGTCCCGGTGAAGCCACGTCCAATTTTGCGGTCGCTGGATCACTTCCTTCCGACGTACTGTACGATGTCGTCGGACAAGCCCAGATCTATCCATAATAAGACCGGCTGATACGCTGGTGCGCCTATGAGCAGGAAAGCCTGCCAAATCTGCACCTTCCAATTCAGCAGTAGAGCTAGTGCAACCGTTAGACAAGTTGCTGTCACCCCAAGACATCCGGTCGGTTCTGCTAGGCCCTGTAATCGCCTGCGTTGTGTCGCCGTTCGCTGCTTTAACGCGCGCCTCTTCGGTATAAACTAGTACAGGTTCTGAATTTATTATACGGGTTTTACGCATACAAACGCATAGACAACCGCTGTTTCTGAAGATGCACTTTGCGGAAATATAGCTTTTCGCGGGGAGGTTGCCTTTACATCTCGACGGCGAACGAGCGCGTGATGCTCATGGTCGACTCGGCGCAACTATCGCAGACGCGCGACGCCTTCTTACTCGAGCTGTACGATAACGTCCACCGCCGCCTCGAGCAATTCCCGCAGACGAGCGACCCGCACAATCTGTCAGCGCACATACAAGCCACACGGTTGTTTTTCCGCAGCAACAGACGAGTTAGCGATGGCGAACACACAACCTCCCATGTGTCAAATGGTAGACAGCAGAAATCAGTGGCTTCCGACACTGAACTCGAGCTCACTTGTGTCCGTCCGTACCTGCAGTGGTGGCGCGGTCGATACACCGCGAAGCTGTGCGTGCAGATGGTGCACACATTGGAGACCTTGTCGAACATGAAGATCGGGGCCAGCGTCGCCGTCTTGAGACTGCGGCGACGCAAGTCCAGCTCGTCTCCGCCCGAGATGCAATGAGTCAGTGCTCGAACCCATTCGTCTCTTTCCGTCAGTGACAGCGCCTCGAACACGTATGTCGTCTGCGCCCGAATCTTCTGTTACATTGCAAGAGAGCAAGGCAATAAACACATCAGTGTGTGAGCATCGTGAGTCGCACCTCGCGTTTTCGTGAGAGCATTTTGAAACGAGCGACTTACCGTATCATGCAAAAACTGCAGGCGGAAGCACTTCTCGTACGTAAGAGGAGCCACCTCGCACAACTCGATGGGGATCGTCTCCTCGGGCTGAGCGGTCTTGAACGTGGAGCCTAACGAGATCGTTTGCAACGTCAGCGTGATCCAAAGCCGCCGTGGCTTCTTGCCCACGCTGGCGCTAGACTTCGGGCTAGGACTGGACGTATTGCCAGCGTTAGGACCTGTTACAGTCTCCACAGCACCACCAGAGACGTTCAGCCAGCCATTCTTAATGACGAAGCCTCCTTCTAGCTCATAGCCACTAGAGGAGTCATCGTCATTGTCCACAAGCAGCTCCGATCGAACGCTGGCGCGGCGTGGATGCGTCTGTCCTCGAATATTCCGACCGATATAATCACGAATACTGCTCGTCCAAGCCACTTTATCTTCTTCCGACTCGGCCAGCAATATGAAAGACTTGAGCGGGGAGTAAAAGCAAAACGCGCTGTAGTTTCGTCAAAATAAGCAGGAAACGTTAGTCAATAAATACTCATTTCTTCTTCGCAAACCGGACGCGACTCACTTGTTCGAATTCCCGACAGTCGTAATAACCCCCGGCATCGACTCCGTATCATCCGCCACCTTGCACTCCCAGAGATCAAACATTCGGAACTTCTTCTTGTACAAGCCACCTTGACGCCCGTACACCATAGCTGATATCCGCATGCAACATTTGGTCAGTAAACTAACGCCCAAGACCCCGTTCGTGGGGCTCACTTACCGTCTTCCAGCAACACGAAATAGTACGTCTGCACCTTGCTACGACACACTTTGCGCAGCATTCCGTCACGCACGAAATGCCGACCGGTGAGATCAATCCCGACTTTCGCACCCACAGTCGCCACTCTGCGCGCGTTCTCGCGCCTCTCACTGATCTCCTCAATTTTGCTCGCAACGCGATCCACACTGCGAATTGCTGCTTGCAATGGTACAAAATCCACATGCTCAGATGGCGTGGATCCCAAAAGCTCCTGAAGAAGCATTTTATAGCGCGGAATCCGTTCTACTGGCATGTTGAGGTAGCGTCTCAGACGGTTTACATCGGCCTCAGCGGGCAGCTCACGTAGAAATCCAGCAAACTGTGGCGAGTCCAATGCATTAAGCGCTGCACTGTGCCGACTGGCATACGATGTATACAGCTGCATTAGTGGAGCGTATGCGTGGAAAATGGCACCAGCGCGGTGCACTCGTACGCCAGGAAATCCGACAGTATCCGGTTCCCGGTCGGTGGTTTGGCTGTTCTCCGCTTGCGATGTCGCTGTAATAGCGCTGGTCTCTTCGAGGTGGTGTGACAAATGCTCTAAGAGCTGCTGGTTCAGAGTATAAATTTGATCCACGCTGCTGAAGAAAATGGAAAGATCAGCGTCCATGACCAGCATCTTGGGTGTTGGTGTTGAAGCATTCGACAGCGAAGACGCTGAGTTTGCGGCTGCAGCAGCCACACTGTAAGATGCGGATATCATACCGTGTAAGCTGCTGCTACTGCCACCACCTTGTGATATACCGACGCTGCCGCTGCTCCCTGTTCGACGATGGCCCCGTGCTGGAGCACCAACGCCATGTCGGCCAGAAGTAGTCAGCGGCCCTCCGAGTACAGGGCGCAACGATCCCCGACGCTTATTCTGACGCCGGCGATACATCTGCCGTCCTTCAAGCTGCCGCAGCAGCAGTGGTTGCACGAACAGTCGAATGCACTCTCCCAATGCTTGGACGTAGCTCTCCTCAGAACGAATGATCTCTTTCAATATTTGGCGGCGGCGGCGTTCCAACAAATAAGCTTCGCGATCCTCTCCAGCAGCCGGGGCAAGTTCCATTGATAGCTCGGCGTCTGTCGCTCTTCCACGGTCGAGAGACGACATGCGCCGCCTTCCTGTAGCGCCAATAAAGCTCGAGCCGGAAATCACTGACATGGAGGCTCGCAAGCTGCTCGGAGGTACACTCATACTCAGACTTAAAATGCCGCTTTGCGCAAGCGATCCAGGAAAGTCAGTGACCCGCGAGCGCCGCATGCGGTTCAAAGCTTTATCCGCTGAGCTCTGAATTGCCACGCGCCAAGCTACCTCTTCCTGAATGGTTGAAGCGCACAATATCCACTCGTTCTCATGCATCGGGGTCATCACAGTCGAAGATGAAGAAACAAGCGATGAAGTTGGCGATGGGTCCGGTACAGGATATAGCGGAGCGGGTGAAAATGCTGAAGCAGTAACGTCATAAGTTGGTGCAGGAATTTCAGGCTCACGTCGACGGGATACGACATCTCCGAAGCGGGTGACGGCTTGCTTTAATGGTGAGAGTTTCTTCCTGAGATGGGGGCGAATTGTAGGCTGATTTGATCGCCTGGGAGTGAGGCTTGCTTTGTGTCGATTCGATCCCTTGTTATCTGAATTGTTTTTGGAGTCAACCTCATCGTAATCGGATATCGAAATCTGGAAGCAGAAACGATTCTTGTGCGCACGGCTGTCTGAGCGGTGAATCACAATGGCACCGGCAAGTGTAAGCTCATCGGTGCAACATCGGAGGGTGCTTCCAGGTCCTGCTCCTTGTGGTCCTTTAGCAGCGACCCCACCACCTCCAGAGCTACCAAAACCTGCATTATTGCCGTTATGAGCAACCGGAGTGACACTATTCGGTGAGGTCTCAAGCGTGAACTGCTTTAGAACACCAGCACGAAGCTCATAGTAGTGCTCGGTCCACTTGTTGAGTCGACGACGACGCAACACACCGCGAAACTCCACCACGCGTGACAGCCAGTGCATTGCAATTTGACGTACCAAGTCAAGGACCTTGAAGCAAGGACTACACACACGCTCAGCACGCGATGATTCTCCAACGAATAGTGGGGCACGCCCCGAAGAGCACGTATCACATACCACAGCTCCACAGCGACGGCAGTGATGCTTCCTTCGGTAGTATGCACGAAATGACGCCTTGCAAATTGTACATACATCTGCAACTTCATCAGGAACCCAAAGCGCTGCAGCATCAGCTGGTCCTTCACACGACTCGGGATCATTACCATCACCATCGATAGCATCTTTGAGTCCAACCTGCTTTTTCTTCTGAGCTTCTTGTACTGCACTTGATATGGCGTCAACCCACTCACGTTGTGCCTCTGGCGTTTCGGTAAACAAGATGAAGGTTTTCTCTCGACTAGTCACAACAAAGCCGCAGTCCTTACGTACCCGGCGGCGCGATTGCTGCTCGAAAAGAGCGCCGACAGCAGTGGGTAACTCCATCTTGACACCCACCGCTTTCGAGTTCAAGTGTACAATTCGTCGTACCCGGTATCCACCAGTGATCAGCACACCGCTATACAGCAAAATGTCGTTGAAAAGATGAATCATGACGTCCTCCTGGCGCTTCGTTGACATCTTCGTAAGTTTCCCTGACTTCAACAACCGTCGGTCGGCTGTAAACAACGAAAGCTGTCCGGCAAATTTCTGCTGCGCTTGAAGCACTGTTTCGAGATTTTCCTGGCGACGCACGGTTTCGTTAATCAGCGACGCCGCAGCGCGTATTCGGTTCACGGCCTCTGTAAGAAAAGCTGCGTCGGGGTGTTCTGGCGGGGTCAACTCGCTCAGTCGCTCAAGAAGCAACTTGTACCGCGGGATACGCTGAATAGGCATGATCAACAGACTCTCGAACGGTTTGGGCGAGCCACTGCGTTGCCTACACGTCTCCAAGAACTTGGAGAAGCCCAAGCGGGTATCGCGTCCAAAGTTCTGCAACAACGCCGCGACTTCTTCGTAGTCCTTGGCGTATCCTCCGTACAGTTTAAACAGCGGCGCGTATCTGCAAAAGACGGCGCCGACGCCTTCCGCTTCGCACTGCACCGCGACTGCGACCGGACTCTTGACGCTTTTGCGTCTGCCTCGTGTCTTCTTCTGTGCGGCTGCAGCTGCTCGTCGCTGCACGATCTCGAGCAGATCCGTGAGCAGCTTGGAGTTGAGCATGACGAGATGCCGCAGGTTGTTGAAGAAGACGGCGATCTGTGCGTCCTCCATGATGGGGTGCGAGTTGTCCTCCAGCGCCACGATGTAGTGGTCCAGCAGCGTGCGGATGTCGCTCACGTAGCTCTTCTCCGTCCCGCAGATCTCCTCGATGACGCGCGCGCGTAGTCGCACCTGCTTGGCAGCGGGGGAGTCCGGGTCTTCATCATTGTCCTCCTGGTTGTCCTCCTCTTCTTCGTCCTCCTCTTCTTGGTTGTCCGGTAGCAGCTCCACAGTAAGCGACGGCTGCCAGTCGCTGCCGCCCTCCAGATCCTTCGGGTCGAACAGCACAATGCCCGGACGCAGCGTCAGCTTCTTGGTCGAAGGGCGGGCGTCCACGCGTCGTCTGCGCTGGGCGGCCGCTCCCTGCTGGCTGCTCATGGCCGAGTAACTTGCGAGAATGAAGGCGCCTGTCCGGGCGGCGGAGCTGCGGGCGCCGCGAGCGGCTGAACACTGCGACGCCACAGCTCGGCGTTTCTCCTTCTGGGCAATCCGCGGAAAATTAAGGCCAGCTCGGTGCGGCTGCCGCGGCTGGCGGGGTATCGAATGTTAGAGTGTTAAACGGGTTGTAATAGTTGTCCTTTTCAAGTCGATACGATCAAATAGGAGAAGGTATGCACTGTACGCGACGTTGAAGTGAGTTAGTAGACGAGGAGGGGCGACGTCTGGACTGCAGTACTGGAGCGGTGGCTGCAGGAGGGACGACGCGTTTTGGCTCGGACGGCGGAAGTGGTACGTCGCCGACTGGCCATCCGTGCTGACTCCTTCACGTTGAGACCTTCCTCGTCAAGCCAAAAGATCGCTGGCGTCGTTCGGTGAATCGTTCAATCGGCAGTAGTGTCCAATGCCCCAGTGTCGATCTCGTTCCATATGAGCCTCGACGCTGGACTGCACCACCAATCCCCACAAGCACAAGCAGGTGTAGGAACTTTTACGCCACGTACGACGAAATGTGAGGCAACACAAAGGCGGAGGCTGCTTCCTGTGGCGATTACAGGCTAGACACAATCTTCAGACGCAGGATAACGCTCGCACGTAGCGCTGGATCATCTGGCACAACACGAAAATGGGAGCGAGCTCGCTAAGACGAACACTGTGCAGGCACCAAACGCTGTTTTCATTTCATCGAGCTTTACGATGCTGTTCAAGTCAATACGGCACCTCCACTTGCTGCTACAGCGCCCACTCTATTCGACCTTGGTGGTCTTCTTGGCGGGGGCTTCGGCCAGACGCTTGAGCGTCAAGTGGCCCGACCAGAGGTTCACCGAGCCCAGCACGCTCAGGTAGCCCAGGGTGCGGAACATGGTCAGCTCCAGCCAGTACAAGCCGAAAAGAGCCAAGATGCCGCCTAGAGACGCCAGGAACACGCAGCCTAAAACGAACACAGAGCCCTCGAACAGACGCTTGATGTTAAGCCCCAGACGCGCCACAAACAGCAAGAAGAAGGCAAACGGGACCAGCACGGCGCCCATGAAGGCCATCGACACAGTCACGGGCGGTCGCGGGTCTTGTTCGCGCATGACGTGCGTGATCTCCGGCAGCGCCTTGAGCGTCGTGTCGCTCTCGTACAGCAGCGGCTTCTTGTACAGCGGAGAGGGCGTCTCGGGCGGCGCCGCGCCAAGCTGCAGCTCCACGTTGCCCAGGTCCCACACAATCGCCTTCTCAAAAGTGGACGCGCCCAGAATGAGCTGCACGTGATGATTTCCTGAGTTGTAGCCGAACTTCTTGCTAAGCGCCGCGAACTGCAGCGTCGTGCTGTGGGTGAGGCCTGCATCAGCCGTCAGCACAAAGTACGTCTCCGTCTTCTCCGTGGCGTGCGTGAAGCGGAGGAACGCTTGGTGCGCCACCACGGACGTCTTGTCGTGCGTCTGCTGCAGCGTCACCTCCATCTTAAGCGAGTCCTCAGCGGCGGCGTTGAAGCTCTGGCCCGAGAGCTTGTCGCCCAGCTTGAGCGCCTTGCCGTTCACCTTGGCGCTGGCCACGTCCACAGACGTCGTGACCTTCAGCTGCAGCACCTCGTAGACGCTCTGCTTGGTCTCCTCGTCCACAGCCGACACCTTGAGCTTGTACATACCAGCTTGCAGCTTGTTGTCGCCCGTGAGCTTCGTCACAAACTTGCTGCCGTCGCCCTTGAGCGTCTGCAGACACGTACCCCCGTCAGTATAACTATCTTAACTCAGTCCACTTCTTCCCTACTGCCACGCACCAGTCCAGAGAGCACCGCGGCGCCCGACGTGTCTACGAGCGTCTCGAGCGTCAGTTGCTTAAGCTTTGGCTGCTTGGGCGTCACGACGACGGCCACCTCCAGCGCGTTGCTCGTCAGCGCCACGCGGGACGAGGCCAACTTCATGTTCACATTGAGCGCGGCGTCCACAGACAGCGACAGAAGCAGCAGCGCGGCGCCGCACGCGGCCAGCAGCCGACTCGAGAGCGCCATCGTCAGTCTCCTCTTCAAAATTGACCGCGTGGCAGGATATTGCTGGGGATTGCGAACTTAGCAGGTTTCGCACTTAAGGACGGTCGTACAAAGCAAAAAACGTGTGGACCAAATAGGACCAAATTTTGTGTCGAAATATGGACTGTTTGTTACACACACCGTACTTTATACGCATAGAACGGTGGGGTCCGAGAGATGGCTACATCAACTTCAACATGATGCGCATCAGAGCTGCCAAACCTTACTTGTACGCCGCGAACTCGTTGATCCACTCGTGAATCATCTTGATCTCGGTCTTGCGGGCGGCCACAACCGATGGAGGGTCCTTCGGGTGGCTGAAGAAGAGGTCCAGGTGGTGGGCGCCCTCGGCGATCGTGACGATTGTCACCTTGGCGTCCTTCGGGGCATGCAGCACGCCTGCGCTGCTCCATGGGTCCAGTAAACCGTTGCTGAACACGATATTAGAGGCCGACCGCAGTAGTTCGTCGCCGTAGCTGACGCGAATGCCATCCGGGTCGGGCGTCGTGTGCCAGTCTCGCTGGCAGTGCTCGCGGATCTCCTCGAACGTAATGTTGCGTGGCCAGAACATGTCGGTCTCGCCATTCGTACTGAAGTACGTTTCCTGCGGCAACATCTCGGTGCAGTACTGGTAGTCCCAGATACCGTCATAGTCCCACAGACTCGGGATCTTAAAGCAGGTCAAGTCTTCGGTGGCATTGTGGAAGACATTCGCTGCGTCGCGGAGCGCCTCCAACAGCGTCGAGTTCACAAGTTCTTGGCCTTCATCAGGCGTGGGGAAATCACCAGCCAAATGCAAGCACGCTTCGCGAACAGGCCACGCCGGAAGATTCACTGCGCCGCCAGTGAGGTAGCTGGACGGGTACGGAAAGTCGCCCATGGCCAGTGTGTCAAAAGCGAATAGCACCGACATGGCCAGATCCTCGCCCTGCTCCTCTTTTGTCAGTGGTTCGCATAACCTGAATAGTGATGACAGCGTAGCACGCCCGCTCTCTGTCTTAGCCAGTTCGAAAATCTGAGTCCAGGACTTTTGAGCGTTGGGGACGCAATTCTCAGCTGATCCAGCCTCAGGGCTTGCGTCGCGCGTCACCACTTGCCAATACTTCTGGCCGTCGAAATCCGGGAACCCACCAAAGCCGTAAATGGGCGCAGATGCAGCGATCGCACCTGCAATAATGTTGGGATACTTCATGCGGAACCAAGCCGATAGCATACCGCCATAACTACCACCGAACGCGATGACGGGGTGGTTGAAGGCGTCGTACGTCTTCTGCAAATGATAAATTAGCTCCGTGTAATCGGCGAGGGCCTGGTCGTGCGTGAGATAAGTCAGGTGGTCCATATACTTGTCGCCGAACGGGAAACTCTTGCCGTAGTAGCGGTGCTCCGCAAACACAACGAGCGCCTTGAATGTCTGCGCGTTCTCCCAAATGAGTCCTGTGTGATTGGCGTACAACGTAACATCTCCTTCGTTGCCTGTGTAGAAGAACACGGGCGCCTTCTTATCCTTGGGGTCCCAGAACTGCGTGTTCAGCAGGTATCGTTGCTTATACGTTGCTGGCAGCCCGCTCGGTGCGGCGCCAGCAGTAACAGGCTCCCCAGCTTCAGCTGGAAGCCACGAGAAGTGGTCGATGCGTTGCTCGATCCACAGCTCCGAGCAGTTGGTGGCGTCCGCGTGGATCCGAGGCACCACAGGCACGACTGCCGGGGGACTCGTCGCCTCAAATGAGCTGCGTGGAAGATCCGCCGTGGCCACGAGGTGCTGCGTGTGGATGAGCACGAAGACGCCGATGAGCAGCGAGAGTCCGCCGAACGCCACGACGCTGGCAGGCGCGTAATTGAGCACTGCACAACAGTTCAGCAAATTAGATCCATCAACCATCAGAGCAGAGCAGTACCGTACGTACGGGTGTTGTAGATGCTCTCGTAGTACTGCGGGGCGTCGAGACTCTGCCACCGCTGGACGTGCACGCGTCTGGAGCTGGACGCGGAGCCCTGGGACGAGCCCACGGAGCGCGCGAGCAGCGGCCGCGCCTCCCCCAAGCGATCGGAGCTATTGCGCGAGGTCATCTCTGGGCTGCAAAGTGAGTTGTGACACGCATCAGCACCGCCGGAGCTGTATCCGGGTCTGATGACTGAGAGTCCCGTAGCGAGGGCGCTCCGCGATCCAAAGGTCCGAGCTCCAGCCAAAGCTTCGAATTTCTGAGTTGCGTCTCGTCTATGTCGCATGTCACAGTCCCGAGGGAAGTCGTGTGCTGCACATCCATTCATGTGTGCCACACGTGATGCGCTTGCTGCAAGGACACGGGCCCTTCGGCAACACAGGATCACTTGCACCTGCGGCGTTCGCGGCTCGTTCCGGCACTCCCGATCCCCCTAGGGCGTCGACACTCGCCCTGCAGCCACTGAAGCATGCATTACAAGACGCACATGCCGGCGCGGTTCTCCGTGGACGACCAGATGGCCGAGGTGCGCGTTCTCTTCGTCGTCTAAAGGCTAAAACTCAGGACTCTAACGATTGCTCTCTCTCTCTCTCTTCTCTTCTGTATACAGGCGCTGGCGTCGCAGGAGCTCATGGGCAACCGCCAGCGGAAGAACTTCCTCAAGCTCTTCCGCAAGTACTCCAAGGTCAAGAAGATCTCCATCGACTGGTGCGCCACTCTCCCTGTCTACCTCCTTTCTCTCTTTCTCACGACGCGTGCAATGCAGGAACTCGGTCAAACCGCCTACGAGCGGCATGCTGACAAGCAATACGTCGGTGGAGAGCTGCCCCAACGACATGAATCTCCGCCACGAGCTGCTTGACAAGCTTGTATGTCAGAGATTACGTTGCTGCAGTGACACTCTTCTCATTGGAGTAATCTGACGCTGATATGTGTTGTTTGGTGTAGGTTATTCTTAAGCTCAATGGAGGACTGGGCACGACGCTGGGTTGCGAAGGACCCAAGAGCGCGATCGAAGTGCGCCAGGATCTGTCGTTCCTTGACCTCACAGTCCGCCAAGTGGAGGTACGGTCGATCACTTTGGGGAGATATGGTTACTGGGTGGTTAATAGTTATCTCTCCTTGGTTGATGCAGTACCTGAACAGCGTGTACGGTGTGGATGTGCCGCTTGTGCTCATGAACTCGTTCAACACGCACGAGGAGACGGTGCGCATCATTCGCAAGTATCGGATGCACAACTTGAGTATCCACACGTTCAACCAGAGCTGCTACCCGTTTATCGTCAAGGAGACGATGCTCCCGCTGCCGAACACCAAGTATGACCGGTCGACGCGGGACAAATGGTTTCCTCCAGGTCACGGTGACGTGTACAACGCGCTGTTTGAGTCCGGACTGCTGGAGAACCTGATTAACCAAGGCAAGGAGTACATTTTCATCTCGAATGTGGACAACCTTGGTGCAACAGTGAACTTGGACATGCTGTACCACATGATCAACGAGGAATCTGAATTCGTCATGGAGGTGACCGAGAAAACCCGCGCTGATATCCAGGGCGGAACACTCATGAGCTACAAGGATAAGCCGCATCTCCTAGAAGCAAGCCAGGTGCCTCCGGAGCACATGGATGACTTTCGTGCCATCAACAAGTTCGAGACTTTCAACACGAACAACCTTTGGGTGAATCTGCGAGCAATCCAGCGGCTGGTAGCGCAGGATCTCATTGACATTGAGCCCCTCGTCACCTTCCGTAACGTGAGGAACCACAAGGTTGTTCAGCTGGAAACTGCCGCAGGTGAGGCGATCCACCTCTTCAAGAACTTTATTGGACTCAAGGTGCCGCGTTCGCGTTTCCTGCCCGTGAAATCGTCATCGGACCTTTTCCTCGTGCAGTCAAACCTGTATCAGATCAAGCACGGTAGTCTGATCATGAACCCTGCTCGCACGACCCCTACGATTCCTATCGTGAAGCTTGGATTAGAGTTTCAAAGCGTCAAGGAGTACCTAGCCCGTTTCGGGCGTGGCATCCCCAACATCACGGAGCTAGACCACCTCACGGTCGCCGGCGACGTCAAGTTCGGCTCCAACATCACACTGAAGGTAAGCATTCATGAATTTCATTGTTGTGGATTCATCTCACCAAAGCATCTTGTGTCTGGCTTGTCGATCAACAGGGGACAGTAATCCTTGTTGCCAATGAGGGTGCTCACATTGACCTGCCCGAAGGAACCGTGCTAGAAAATAAGGTGGTGACGGGCAACCTGCGCATCTTGGATCACTAAGCGCTGGCTGCATGTAGTCTACAAGCGAGATGGGGAGAATAACGAGTTCCCGAAGGTGTAGTTGACGCGCTGGAAGCAAAGGACACTGAAGGCTGTGAACGCATACATGGATATTTTCTTTCCACACAAGTTTTTCTGTTATACATTACGAATGTTTTGCAGCCTTTGCTACTTTCACACACAGTAGCGAAAGCCCCCAAGATCATGAGAAGTACTGCGCCGTAAGTAACGCGTTGAGGCTCGAGAGCCTAATAGACGGCAACGACGTGCTTGCAGATAGGGCACATTCTGTGACACATCAGCCACTGGTCGATGCACTCGCGGTGGTAGAAGTGCAGACACGGTAACGCACGCACTTCTTCCTCCGACTCGAACTCGTCACAGCACACCGCACAAACCGTGTTATTAACCTCGCTGTCCTCCTCCGTCTGATTTCCATCCTCGTGGCGCTCACGCAATTGATACTTGAATGTTGGCAACGCAATAATCTGCGGGTACGGCAGACCATCCCAGCTTTCGCTCTACAGAAGGCATCATACAGCCACAGTTAGTAGCAAGAAACAAAGGTAACTATCGTACCAGCATAACATACGTCGACTTGCTGCGAGCGAAGCTCGTTGATGCGGCGGAGCAGCGACAGAAAGCGCAGCTTGCTCTGACCTTCCGCCGCGTCGTCACCATTCTCAACTGGAGGTGTCGATGACGACTGCGACGTTGATCCGAGCATCTGCAAGTGACGACGAACCAACGAGAAGAGCTTGTTCTCACTCTCCACAGTCTCTGCATCCGCAGGCGACTCAGAAGCTGCTCCCGCAGATGCAGGAAGGGATCGGAGCAGCTGATTAAGCGCTGCATTTACCGCACTGCGACACCAACACCACATCAAATGAGTTATTCCATCCAGTACCCCTCAAATCATGCCAAACGTACTGAGACGGACTGCCAGCATTCGTCTCCGTCTCCTCAGCACTCGTCGACGCCCGACGCAGCGAGTGGATGAAGGCCAAGTCCAATTCTCCATTGACCGGAGGCACGTTCTGCGAGTTGTTGGTGGCCGCCTCGTCGATGTCAGCAGCAGCAATGGAAATGAGACCAGCAGGCGACAACTGCGCGTTGAGGGGCGACGAGCCCATGTCCTCCACTCTGAGCCCCTCCACGTCCTCCAACGCCATGCCGTCCGGACCCAGCAGAGCTGCCAAGTGGGACGACAGCGCCGGCATCGAGTGGCGACGACCCACGTGCTCATCTCCTGCCAACGCCGCAGCCAAAACGCTCTTGCTCTTCTTCTTGCCTTCGTCCTCCGGCTCGATGTCTGTTGCGTCTGCCTCTTCCATGGCTCGTGCGATCTCTCGGGAGCTTGCGGTGTCTTCCTCCCAGTAACTGGAAGCGTGTGGGTCTACACGAGGCTGAAGACACAAAAAAACACAGAAGAATTTTAATATTGATACACTTTAAGTGGATTGCAAACGCTACAGACGACGCACGTGCAGCGTCTGGGGCATGCGAGAGCCGTAGAGCGAACGCAGGAACATGGTGACGGAGGCGGGCGGGTGGCAACGAGCGCTGGGATCGAGATCTGAGCGCCGACCAGACGCGTCTTCTCCCAGCGAGTTCTTCTTCTTGAATAAGTTGCGGTGATGGACAACAACTGGCGGCTGGGGCTTACTGAAGCCAAGTCAAAATTGGGTCTGCATATTTCTGCAGATTTTGTAACGTGTTTGTGCAGATGAGACGACATGGCTACATGTAGCCATTTACCGGTCAAACACGTACGTTGCTGGCGTAAAATACTCGGACGCGTTGTCTGCAGTTTCTTGAGACGCTGCACGCTTGGCTTCGAGACGGCTGTAGCTCTTGACAAGACCGTGGAAAGCTTTTAGCCATTGTGGAGGACTCAGCAGCTCGGTGCGCCCGCCGTCCTTGCTGCCACTGGGAGAGAACGAGAACAGCAGATCGAGATACTTTCGCAGGTACTGCTGCAGACGTTGGAGCCCCATGTCGTCGTCTACTAACGGTTGCAGCAGCGATTCGTCGTTCAGAATGTCATCGGCAGAGATATCTGCGTCCAGCGCGTCCAGAAGGTCCTCGAGTTGTACCTCTGCTCGTCCGTCCGCAGTCGCCGTACGTCTTGACACCACAACCACGCTGTGAGCTGGGTCCATGTTAAACACTCGCCGTTCCTTGCTAAGATTCGCAGCACTGAGCGTATCACGCATGCGCACGGACCCAACCGTGCTGCCACGAAGGGACCGGAACAACGTGGTCAAGCGTCCCTCCAACGACTTGCAATACGCCACCGTAGCGGATCGAGCAGGTCCAGAGCCCTGCGTCTTCAGTGAGACGTGTAAAAACTCGTCCGGAGCTGGCACGACGTACAGCACCAATGGCACGCAGCGACCAGGGGCGAAAGCGTTGCCCCCTCCACTCGACGAGTTTTTCGAGTGCTTGGAATGCTTGATCGGCACGAAACTCTGCAGTTGCGCCTTCTCCGCTGCCATCGCACGAACCTCTTTCAGTACATTCGTCGTCACTCGAGCGTTTTCCTTCAGTTCAATCACCAAGTTGCAACTGGAGTACAGCAGCACCTGCATCTTGAGCTTCTCGCGTTCGAACGCGTCCATTTCGTTGCAAATCCGCTGCGTCTCGCTCCAAAGTGTCTGCTCTTCGTCTTCCTCTCCAGTCATAGACCCTGATACTGTACCCTTACGATCCCCACTTGGCGTCATTGATTTGGCAATTGCAGGTGGACAGAAGCACAAACTCTCGGGGCGTGCCACACCTAACAGGTAGATGCATCTTGCCACGTTGTCGTAGAAAAGGTGGACGCTAGCAGGCAGTCGGTTGTCCTTCACAGTCGCTGCAAATTGCATTTCGTCGTCTCGGAACACGCAGCGACCGATGACGCGATTGGCGAACGCGAAGGCGCGCGAAGAGGACGAGGAGCTCGCACTGAGCAGCCCCACGACGGCCACGCTCTTGTGCTGCAACGACTGCAGCGTCGCCAGGAGTCCACTACGACCAGGCTCAGGAGGATACACGCGCACAGGTTCATTCTGGCTGCGATCGAACGGAGGAGGAGGCGCATAACGTGAGGAAGACGTCGAGTGGCGGCCAACACCTCGTCCGCCACCCGCCATTTTGGAAAAGTGACTTGAAAGACTGAAATGTTTGTGACATTTCATGGAATTAAGTGGATTTTCCCGAAATTAAAGTGGCAAATGTAGCCATATCGAGACAAAGGTAGCCATGTTTGTCACTTCAACTAGCGTTGCCGTTCACGAGCGCGGCGCTTTTCAAGATCCTTGCGCAGACGCTCCTGGAATGGAGCAGTTGTAGTGTATTGTTTCTTGGTTTTACTGGACGCATTGCGCCTCTCGAATTCTCGCTCCCGTGTTGCGGAGGCTTCGGCTCTGGCTGCCAGTTGCTCACGACGCAGTCGACGCTCGTCCAGATCCCGTCGCAGTCGCTCGTCAAAGTCTCCGAGATCCATCTACAAGACGCAATACGTCATTAGTACAGCAGATAATAATTGCAATGCAATGCACAGCGCAACAAACCTGACGAGCTCGACGCGTGATGGACGGAGAGAAGGAGCACTCGCGCTGGATCTCGTCCCAAATGGCAGCTCGAGACATCTCTCGGTACTGCAGATCCAGCTGCAGACGTCCGAGAAATTCATCGCGCACTTCCTCCCACGTCTTCTTCGAGTCCTCGTCCGTCTCGGGTCCACAGCTCAAAATCTCTTTGCGTTCGCTCTCCTCCTGTTGTTCACGCTGTTTCTGCTTGCGACTCTGCTCAAACTCGTCGATACGAGTGAGGAACTCCTTCGCGACGTCGCTCTGGAAACAAGCAAATGAGGTTAGTACAGCTCACTTTATTACTATTTAGTGGTGATAACTTACCCAGGCGATACGACTCTTGTAGGTGACACCGCAGTTCGGACACTTCTTGCGCTTTTGCGTGAGTTCTGAGTATGACTGCGGATTCCCACAACTTGGACATTCCTTCTTGTCCACGCGTGCCAGATAAGCAACTTCTTCACGAGTTCGGCGGAGTTGCTCCCGACGAGCTCGTTCCGCTGCCTCCATTCGTCGTACGAAATCCTCGTTGCGCCGAAGAGCAGCACCTCTGCTGCCTCCTGGACCCTCCTCGTCATCGGAATCGTTGTTCGAGAGATTCTTTTTGCTGGAGTTGTTTTTCAGCCGGGGGATGAATCGACAGTGGCGGTTGTCATCCAACCGAGCAAATTCATGCCGCGGCTTTTGTTTCTGACGATCGCGCGTGAACTTGTCTTTTGCTAGCTCGTTCAAGGCTTCTCGGTTAGCAATTCGTTTCTTCGGCTTTGCATTGTTGGTACTGTCAGCTTGAGCCAGTGATGCAAGAAAGAGGCGTCGCTGTGTGATCGACAGTTGCTGGAATTGGAATGCGCTGAGTTTGTCCTGCATTGCACGTTGCAACTCTAGTTTGCTCATGGAGTGACTGGAAGTTGGAGCTTTATTGGGAGCTCTTGCGCGAGCTCGGCTGGGTGATCGGTGGCCGTCAGACTTTGCCTTTGCAACGCTAGCGGCTAGTGTTTCTGCAGCAGCGCGGACACTTGCACCGTCATCTTCAAACTCGTCTTCTTCGTACTGCTGCTGCTGCTCTGCTACTGCGGCTTTCAGGCCAGACGTAACTTCTTCCTTACGCTGTGCGACTCGTTCGGCTCTGACCTCCGAGCTCACTTCATCCAGAGTCCGTTGCACCTTGTTACTTTTTGTTGCTTCACGTTCATGCTCTTCTTGGTTCATTTCTGCTGCTAATGCTGCTAGCGTCGGTTTGGGCTGGCCAATTCGCTGCTGCACGACTTCAAAGTCTAGACTTTGGGCTACCTGCAGAAGTGATGGTGAAGCCGATTCTTGCTTGGCGACCTCCAACAGCGTCGCTGTTTTCTGTGGTAGCTCGTGTTCGTCGCCACTATCCCCGAACATATCTTCGTCTGCCTCGTCAACCTCGTCTGCATCTCTAGCTGGAGTGGCCTTCTTCTCCTCGTTCTCAGCGTTAGAAGTAATATCTCCATCCTGCTTTTCGGCCCCAAGTCCCTGCACAAACGCCATCAACGCAGACGCCATTCTTGCAGTCTCACTGCAATTTGAATTTGATACCATGATGCATGATCGTTGTGGTGGGCTCATGAGAGTCATCCCATAGCTAGGAATAGCGAATTCGAGAATACACATGAACACTTCTCTTGGTGACCATATTTTCAACGCACTCAAACTTGACCATGTGCAAGCATATTCCCAACGCTCAGGTAAGCGATGTACCCCCTTTCAATGAGTTCTTCACGGACTAGATACTTCGAGCTCTCACAAAAGTGTAGGTGTCATTTCAAGCACCGTGTTGCAACCATTGGTTCGATTGCAGCGAATGCCACTTCGAGCTGAGCGATCATCGACAGCAAGCCGCTGTAGAAATGGCTTTTGTGTGCAAGCAATGTCGTAAACCTTTTCGGAAGGACTTGACAGCCTTTGACGAGGAAGACGAGAATTGTCCACATTGTGGAAACGAGCTAATCCAAACTATTAGTGAACAAGCCGATGCAACCCCAACAATGCCAGTCATGCCAGCTTCTTCGTAGTGGCAGTGGCAGCAAATACGAATTGGTATGCACACCATTTTCAGTTTGTAAACGTGTTGTCTTTTGATCCAATCGTCTGCATAGAGCATGGAATTTGGGTACCAGCATGCTTGTCAGGATCAATTCATTTGGACGGTCTGCGACGGCAGCTTCTTTGGACAGGTAGAAACAAGTCTTGTTGTTCGAAGGCGGCACGCTTCGCGACAAGATCGCACGAAACTCGGCTGAGTCGACAGCTCAGGGGCCCACGTCTCGGCATTTGGTGCTGCTATCCAGTGCTGCCATTGCAATACGATTGCAACGCGCGCAAGTCCACCACTGACGTCGTTCGAGACAAGCTTTAGCTCTGCCTGATTACAGTTTTGTCGAGCAGAGCTGTCCGTGAACCGCTGTGGTTTACTTGCTGCAGCGTCAAGCAATCGCGGTCAAGTGGCCACACTGCATGAGGTTGTTGCTTTTCATCACCAAGAAGAGATGATCTGGTCACCACTCAGTAATGGTCGATGGCGCGCAAAGCGATTGTGTGCACGGACCAACAGTGGAATTGACGACGCTCAGTGCAGCTTCAGTTGCAGCTCCTAGCTGCAAAGCTCCCAGGGTGTTCCACTTGAAATGCTCACGATATAAATCCAGGACGAACCACCCGGTCCCAGCGCGAAACGCGTTCGCCAGAGAAGCTGGGACGCGTATTTGGCATCGTTGGTTGAGGTGCCTGCAATTCCAGCGTATGTCAATCGCTAGCGTTGCGCTTCAGGTATGTGGGACGTGCGGTGAGCTTGCACTTGTAGCCGGAGCCTCGCGCCGACGAATACGCTTGTTGGTGTGCTACAGCGTATCACGCATATGCTTCAGCTTTGGAGGCATTGCGACTAGTTTGCAACGGTGCATCCACCCCCGCATCAATTGTGCAGACTCCGATCGGTCAGCTCTTCCTGTATCAAATGCTCCCGACACCGCTCGAGATCTCCGGAAGCTCTCGTCCCAGCCCTTCGTCAGATGCTCGCCATGCAGCAGGCTCCTGCGAAGGGGAGTCCTCCATCGTCGAACGTCCCAGCACGCCATTGCGCTCGCCGTCACCACCTCCTGCCGCTCTCGGTTGTCGCTCAGCGCGCTTGATTCCCACGCAGCCTCCTGGTCCCACAGGCCGCGAAATGCTCACGGCATTCCCAGCGCAGTCTATGATCGATCGGGGCCTGTCTGTGGGCACCCGCTGTCAAGGGCCAACCCACCCTCGTGCAGCTGCAGCTTCAATCGAGGCAGACCCCATTTAGGATTTTGCGTCCTACGTCGAAGGTCCGTGTCTGACCACTGCTCCATGATGCTGGACGCCGTCTGCCTGTCGGAGGAGGAGCTGTCGGTGCTGTTCGGCCCCGCCTCACATGGGGCCAGCCACTCCATGCTCCGCTCTGGGAAAAAGCCCTCGCGCGTCTCCACTGCGCCTGGAAAACGCACACAGCAGCGCAAGAAGAAGACGAACTCTCACGCGACCCACGCGGTGGTGGTGCCTGCTCGCTGCGGCTACCGGACGGGCAAGTGCCAGAACCTGCAGGCGGTGAAACGCAACGGCAAGTTGCACAAACTCTGCGAGTTCCACCGCGAGCGAGCCAATCTGAACCAGAAGAAGCTGGACCGCAAGAAGCGCATGCAGCGGCCCAAGCGCTCGACACCTTCGACTGTCGAGTCTGTCACGTCCGAAGACGACGCTCAAGTGCTTAGAGCCGACCGGTCACCGCGTAACGTGGAAGCCTCCGTGAGTAGCGACGTGTTCGTCAAAGCGGAGCAGGAGCTGGCAATGGAAGAGCTCTTCCTACCCACGAGTCTGGACGAGGCCCCACTGGTGTTGGGCTGCGAGGAGCTCGCCATCTTCTGCAGTCTCATGACTGTCGACGCGACCTACCGAAGCGTAGATCCGCCTTCCGTCCACACGCCCTCGTGTCATTACTACACGAGCATTGTGTGAGGAAGCTTTAACCTATTAGATAAGTTACTAACCTATTGAGTTGTCGAGACAACAAGAGCAAAAACTAATACATTGGAAAACAACTCAACATGCCTGTCGACCGACGAAATCCTGAATGATTGCACCCTCTTGTTGATCCAATTGGGCACTCCACTAATCCGTAGCGGATTGTCCCCAAATCGCTACGAATTATCCAATCGCAATTCTTCAGCCGCACGTCTCCATTCCTAGATTCGTCACCTCTGGACCAGAATGGCGGCGTTGCTCTCGTACGTGAACCTCGCGCTGTACACGCTGCAGCTCGTCGTGAACGGCCACTCGTCCCGCAGTATCGGACCCATGTCGCGTCGCTACGAGACGCTCATCACGCCGGCGCCCTACGCCTTCAGCATCTGGGGCTTCATCTACTTGTGCCTGGCCGCCACGGTGGCCGTCGACTGCTTCTATCCCTCCGCCTCCTTCTTCGCCTCGGCCGCCAACGCCAACGTCCTGCGCGCGCTCTTCGCCGTCTCGTGCCTCATGAACATGGCGTGGATCGTCTTCTTCACCAACGAGTACGTCAACGTCGCCACCGTGACGCTCGTGATGCTGTGGCTCGCGCTCTTCGCGCTGTACGCAAACATCGTCCAGGAACGCCGCGACGCCGGCTTCGAGCTCAAGCGCTACGTGCTGAGTGAGCTGGGCGTCACCGTCTACTTCGCGTGGACGTGCGCCGCCACGCTCATCAGCTTCGCCGTCACGGCGCAGTACTTCGCAGACGACTTCCTGTCGCTCACGTCGTACATTGCGCTGCTGTCGCTGCTGGCGGTGGCCACGCTGTCTGCCGTCATCTACGAGGGCGACGTCGCCTTCGGACTCGTGGCCATCTGGGCGCTGGTGGGACTCGTAGCAAAGAGCACGACGCTGGAGGCGCGCGTGGAGCTCATCGCCATGAACATCCGCGCCTGCGCCACGCAGAGCGCGGCCGTCGTCGCTGCCTTCATCGTCATCTCCATCGCGCACAAGCTGCTGGCTCCCAAGACGTACGTAGAGCTGCCAAGAGTGTAGATGTGTCATGGCTGCTAACTAACGACCACATTCTCTCTCTCTTCCAGGCACTTCCAACCTCTGCAGTCCGGAGCTCCGCTCTTCACGGACAAAGCGGCGCAGCCCATCGACTACGGCACAACCCACGCCTAAGCCACGCAGTCTCACGTAGCATCTCCCTAAGTTTTGCCAACACCGACCACGTTCTCTTGATCCCTTTCAATCCGATTGCTGCTCCATGCCTTTCTACCTTCAAGCAGCCACCTTCAGCTTCAGTGTCCAAAAGGATCAGTAGGGCAGAGAACAAGATGGCTACACTGCGTGCGACGCTACAGGAGACCGCGAGGCTGCCGTGGGTCAACGCCGCCTTCTTCGGACTGCAGACGCTGCTGACCTGCGTGGGGCTGGCGGTGGGCAGCGCCGACGACGTGCGGACGCTGCACGACACGCTGCTGACGCCCGCCACGTACGCCTTTTCCATCTGGAACGGCATCTACCTGCTCTGCATGATCCTCCTCATCACCGACGTCTCGTACGCCGGTCTGTCGCTCTACGACTCGGCCGCCAAGCCCAACGCACTGCGGCTGTGCTTCGCCGCGTCCTGCGTGGCCAACGGCACGTGGTGCATCGTCCTGGCCAGTGGGGACGTGTTCGGCGCCAGTGTGCTCGTGTCACTGCTGTGGCTCACGCTTCTGCCGCTCTACGTGTTCGCCAGCTACGAGCGCAACGTCCAGACGGTGCTCTGGCACGAGTATCTGTGCAGTGAGCTCTGCGTCCGCCTGTACTTTGCGTGGATCACAGTGGAAACGCTGGTGAGCTGGACCATGACGCTGCAGATCAAGGACGGAGGGAACCTGCAGTTGTCCACGTACTTGACGTTGCTGGCTGTGCTGCTAGTGGTGGCTCTGTCGGGTCTCTCTCATGGTCGAGACCCCGTCTTGGCTCTTGTGGTGGTGTGGGCGCTCGTGGGCGTCACTTCGAAGGACGTCTCAAGCTTCGACGCTCAAGTGTTTAAGGAGTTTGAAAAGGTGCAAGCTGCAGCGACACTCGGAGCGGGTGTGTTGACTGGTATGGTGCTCGTGTCCTGCAGCTACTGGGCCATTGCATTCAACTGGTACGCTCCTCCGTCCAGCAAGTCCACTAACCGAGCACTAACTTGTGGTTCTAATGCTGAACAATGACTCGTTCCCAGCACTTCCAAGCCGCTGTCTCCGCGTCCGAGACGATTGTCAAGACTCTCGCAGGCTTCCACGAAGGACAACGAGTACGGCTCCATCCGAGTCGTCACGACCACCTAAGTCAAAGTCTCTACCAAGCACAGTAGCCTGGACATGTATCCATTTCAACTCAGAACTCATTTTGTCCAATCCGCATGCGTCATTTCGAATTCCGCGCCAATCAACGCCATTAGCTCCTTCCTCTTCCTCTACCGCTCGTGATGATCGACCCGCCGGCTCCCGGGCGGCACCTGCCCACGGCCAACGTCGTGCTCTTCGTGCTGCAGATTGCGGTGGTCATTGGCGTCTATTTCTTCGCTCCAGACGGCTCCTGGGCGCCTTCCAGAGCTCCAAATGCAGCGTCGGGCGCCTCGGACAACAGCGGATCTCTCGCTCTCGTGCCTTCTACGACCCCCACAGTCTCCACACTGACGCCCAACAACCCACTGGCTCCTCCTGCCTATGTGTATTACATTTGGGTGCCCATCTACGTCTTCACGGGCGTCACGGTCCTCACCGACCGCTTCTTCCCGACCTACAGCTTCTACCTAACGTCGGACGACCCGAGCTTCCTGCGGCAATGGTTCCAGCTCTCGTGCCTGGCCAATATGGCATGGGTGGCTCTGGACATGTGGTTCAGCTGGGTGCACATGGCTACATTCGCGCTAGGCGTGCTCTGGTGCACGGTACTCCCACTCTACCTGTTCGTCGTGCGGCACCCGACGCCGAGATACTCGCAGGCCTGGGTCTACTATTTCTGCAGTGACTTCTCCGTACGACTTTACTTTGGATGGCTCAGTGCAGACGTGATTTTTGGCATTGCAGATGTGATGCAGTATCTGCATGGAAACTACTTTGGATTTAGTGTCTATGCCGTTTTGCTGGGGGCGCTGCTGGTGCTGGCCTTTGGCACGTACGTTCACGGGCGAGATCCAGTTGTGGGGCTTGTTGTGACGTGGGCACTGGTCGGCCTCATTTTCAAGCACACCACCTTCCCAGGGGATACACAGGAGGTATTCCAGAAGTTGCGGGCCGTTGCCATCGTCGTCACACCCGTTTTCCCGATTTTAGTGTTCATCGACAGCGTCCGATACGTCTACGTCGTGCATTGGAAAGCGTGAGTGGCTGTGCTCAGTGTTGCTGTATAATTATGATCAGTGACTCACATTGTTAAGTTAATTTGTTATTTGTAGAGCAAGGATTCCACGGTCAAGTGATGATTACTACAAACCTTTCGTTTTCGAGACAACTGCCGAGTATGGGACTGTATGAGTCGCTGCGCTTGATTCCAAGCGTAGATGAAGTGTACGTTTGTTTATACAATTGGTCCGCCAAGGTTTTTGATCTGTTCATAGTTCGTTGCCTCTCTCGTGCATCGCTGAATTGTGATATGCCAGTTATAATAGTTTCCAGCATTTGCGTTGTTTGTCGTTACATGACCGGGAGCGCACATGTTGCACCTCCACGATTATCATGCTCATCACAGACGTACTTCGAAGTATTAAAGAGCACTGGCAACGTACTCCAGCTTTTTGAAGTTCATTGGATGCAGTAGTTAACGAGCAGAATTGCCATGTTAGTTCAAGCTAACCTCACACCGATCCGTAGCTGCTGTACTTAAGCGCTCGTCACTACTCGTGAAAGTGCGACTGCGCGGCACAAACTGCGGCACTCGTTTGTTAGTTTGCTGGCATCCACAATTAACCGAAAGTATCCTTACCTTGTTAACGAAGTTGTATACACCTTGAATGGTGTCAACAACCAGCACCACGAAGAACAACGGCGCCACAATGACAGCAGCAGCCTGCAGCTTCTCGAACGTATCCTTCGTTTTACCCTTGTACGAAGTTTTCCTGGTGGCAAGACCCACAATGAACTACGTCGTCGTCCACGCAACGATCGGGTCTCAAGTATGGACATACACCCCAACAGCAACCGCAAGCAGGATCCCCATTAATTTCGCATAGACTTGAAAACTGAAACATTCACCGTGAGAAAATTGCAGCAGGTCGATGAGAGAGAAGACGACAGCTCCAGTTATCCATAGTAACGTGAGACGCACTGGTTGACAGCGAAGGGTGAATCCGATTAATTCTGCCGAGCATCGATGCGAGTGGTTTCGAGTCTTTAGCTTTAGGTAGAATCTCAACACGTTGTACCACATGAAAACCAAGCCAGGTACACACGGTGATCACCGAATAGCATGTACGACCCCAAAACAAAAGTTGCCAAGGCAGAAACTAAAAACATCAATCCTTCTTCGCACAAGGCATCCGTCGGATCTTCAGACGGTGATCCCGTAAAGACTCGTGGCCCAACAAAATCATTCGAGAAGAAGTTTACCGCCAGTATGAACCACACGTCAAGTACGTAGTTCGGTGGTGCGAGGAGATTCATTTCTTGATGAGGTTGATCTCTTGTTGTAGCACCCTTGTTTTGAAATACAAGAACGAGGACAAACACCACGAAGTAACTCAAGGGTAGAAGAACGTCACCAAAAAATTTCATCGCTTGGTCCGTCACCCGCAGCATCGTGAACAGTGCTAGTACCTGACAAGAGTAGGCTTTTGTGGTAAACGAAGAAGACTGCAACTGACTTTTCGCATCGTTCTCCATCAATCATTCATGCCGGTCTACTTCAATTGCAATTGTAGCAGCAATAGGATCCTTGTCACCATCAACAATAGTCAAAACAGCCTTGATAAAGAAATTGCCCGAAGTTGCTCTGATGATACACCAAAATGTACTCCTGCGACCAACGATTTGCGTAGGTATAGTATACGCAGACAACATTGTAGACGTTCCTCTATAATACAGAAGAACGTCTACAATGTTGTCTGCGCCAATGGTGCCTCTCGTCAGCTCGTCGTTTTTTTTTTCAGCCCTGCACTATACGGAAGGCGCATCTCATTCTGGCGCTTCATCGCTGACGTACGCCCCACCATGGCATTGATCATTTCCTTTGGTATCATACAGACACCTTCCACTAAAATTGATCCACAGCCACATGCCATTGCCAGATAGCAGTAGTATGTCCCTCGAGGCGATTCTGTTGGCACTGCAGCTCATGATGCAGATCGACTGCCTAAGGACGTTTGTCATCGCAGCAGCAACTCCGGAGACCTTCGAATTCGACCCTATCGACAGTCAAGACCTGTACAATTTGTTGGCTCCACCCGACTACGTGCTGAGCGTCTCGCACAGGCTGGATGAGATCCTGGTGGTCAGATCCGAAGAAACGGTAGTCCATGTGTCGCCCGTAACCAC
>AUWJ02004698.1:0-10929 GCA_000468175.2 Phytophthora cryptogea
CCAAATGTGCGAGCGGCGCCATCGTGACGTTCGCGTCGATTCTGTTCCTGTACTCGTTCGTGATTTCAATCATGACTTTCATCCCAGGAACTTCCTGTATTCAAATTGATGGAGGGTCAGGCTGCTAATACAAACATATTTTCTACGCACATTATACCTGCTTTCTAGTTTTCAGGTCTTGAGTGGTAAAAATGTTCGTGAATTATGAGGATGAAAGATGTAGAATTCATATTTGTGAGTTTTAACGAGCGAGTTACGCTAATGGTATAGCATCCGAGAGTTTGTAGTTTTCAGCACTAGCGCTGTACCAAGTGCATGACAGCGGATACGACAGCGTTCCTAGATCAGGGTCGATGTGCCAGCGCAGTAGCAGTTGATTGAAAGTCCGAATGATCTTGCGGGGTAAAAGTCTCGCAATGAGAAGCAACACGACCGAACTTGCTTGATACACATGCTCACCGTAGAAAAGATACCCCGTGAGTAGCAAGGCCTCAACTGTAGAGCAGCGTTTCTCCATATACATAGTGTACGCAAAGTCGTCGCAGTCATTGAACAATCTCGTGAACGGAACTCCCAGACAATTCTCTTCAAAGGAGGTGAGGCGTTGCTTGGTTGGTTGTCCTCCGACTAATCCGGCGTTGCTGACTCGGTAGTGATACATCTGAGCGGCCGGGTGGAACTTCTTGTACAATTTGAGTAGAAATGTGATGATAGCAGCTAAGAATCCGAGAGCTAAGGACGCTGCAGCAACCACGAACACCAAATTGTACGTGAACACGTAGCACGAATCTTGAAGACCACAATATTTAGCTCCAAGTGTCGACGTTCGACGTAACAACTGACCGTTCTTATCACCGATGAAGGACAACGATGTGAGTCGGTACGAGGATACTACAGCGCCCACGCCGATAGTAGCTGCAAGCAAAATGACTTCCCAGGGGAGGCGAAAATCTCGATCGAGGACTTGTTCACCACTTCGAGCCTTGATGAGATTCACTGTTGCGTACGCGAATGCATAAAAGCACAGCGACAGATTGAGAACCGAAGCGGACGATAGAGTACCAGTCGATAGTCCGAGGTAGTACATGTTGGAGTTGAAGGCGAGGTGATACGTGATCTGAGCAAGGTAGAATGGCTGCATACGGCCATTTTGGCAGCGGTAGGCCCATATCTGAGCTAGAATCACTGACCGTTTGCTTGACATCACTTGATACAGACTTATGACCCCCATCAGTAGGATCTGAGCTACCACAACGCAGGGCAACACGTTAAGTTCAACGGTATCAGCATACCGACTGCGAAACACGCTAATGATCTGCTCAAGTCGTGTCGAATCCGTCGAGCTCAGGTCATTCGTGTACTCCCATTCCGAATTGTATTGGTTGCGGACGCAGACATCGCCCGTAGAGCAGACAGGTAGATCATCGGGGGATTGAAGTGTTAATCCGTAGCTTCGCCAGTGATCCAGGAGCGTGCACGTGTCTTCAACGTAAACGCCAGTTGTATTCACCGTACGAACGCGGCAACCAGCGTAATAGGACCGAAAAAGTGGCTGCGTGACGGTAGTGAGCCCGTAGATGGTTGGTTTTGTGGTAATATACCTGGAAATGGTAGGCAAACTGCTTCCAGAGAACTCGTAGGGGAACAATTTGAGGATATCCGGGACTACTGCCAACAAATCTTCTCCATCAGTAGCGAGCGCTAACTTCTCTCCGATGATTCCTTCGTTCGGGATATCTGGCCTACAATCGGTGTAGTGTGGGAACGTGTTAATGTCAGCGACCGGCACGGAGGAATACTCGGAGCTTCCCTTCACCGACTGAAACTTGTGAAGACGTAGAAGAACGCCAATATTCCATCGCGAAACACACTCGTCCTTCCTTTCGACAGCCACTTCAAGCTCACGTCTCATCTGAGGAGGAAGCGACAGCCCCAACGTGTTGATGACACTCAAAACTCCGTCTGGGCCACTCGCAAGAACGACATTAGGCGTTCCCCAGTCGTTTGTTCCAGTTGAGCAAACCGCACCATTAACATCAAGTTCATCTGCAAGAGCAAGGGCTGCTGGTGTGAGTCGAGAGTAATCGTTGTTTGCCACAGCTTCGGTCGCTATGGCTTGCATGTCTTCGTACGCTGGTTTGCTTAGAATCGCATCCGTCCCAAACGCACTCAATTGAATGAGCACTTTTCGACACGAACAGATACAACCAGTGCAACCTCCATGCATGACCGAGTCAAGTTGACTGTAGGCGAAGTAGCTGTCCTTGGCCTCTATGAAGAAAGTTGCGCTGGAAACGTATCCGGTCACTCCACACACGATGAGCAATAGTAGAGGGGCAATCAAACATCTTCCACTCACAGCAAGTACTGCCTGTAGAACGGAAGGGTGAAGAAATGATTTCCAGCTGCGAGTATTATCTTGACGCTGTTTGTCCGCATAATACTGAGCTGCCCAAGTTCCACTTCGTCCTATCTCTTTGTTTGGTTCTGGTTGAATGCCCATGCTTGTTACGTTGAGCACTAAAACCAAAAGTGAATGGAAATGCAAACTGAGGTCCTCAGACGTCGAAAACAGAACCAGTTCGTTAGAAAATGGGATCGTACTTGAACGCTTAGAGAAACGCAAGACAAGATCACAGTCATTTTGAACATGAACAAATGCTGTTGTCGTTTTTTTTAGAATCGATACGGGACATCGTCCGCCATGTAACTATTGCCGTTGCTGCTGTATATTTTTGTTTCCTAGACTCTTTCAGTCCCAGGAAAACACAATTAGAAAAGATTGTCTGCAAATTCATCAGCAATTGCTTGTTGGAGATCATCTTACCTGATAGAGGGTAATTATTCCCATGAAGAGAATTTGAGCCGCCACAGCGCCAGGAAGCATACTCAATGCGACGGTATCAGCTTATCGACTGCGAAACACACTGATGATTTGGTTTACTCGAGTGGGGTCGGCCGTTATGAATGCGTTCGTGTATTCCCACACCGAGATGTACATGTTGTGGACACACACGTCAACCGTCGAACAGACTGGTAAATCGTCGGGCGATTGCAAGTCAAACCATAGGAGCGCCAATGATCCAGAAGCGTGCAGGTATCCTCACCTGTTGCATTGACAACGCGAACTCGACAACCTGCAAAATACGACCGCATTAAAGGCTGCGCTGCTGATGTCAACCCAGTAAATCGTCGGCTTGGTAGAAATATACCGCGAGACAGCAGGAAGACTGCTGCTTTCAATTTCGTACGGGAACTGCTTCAAAATGTCTGGAACAACCGTCAACAAGTCTTCTCCGTTTGTTTCATACGCTAATTTGAAGCCCACCACGCCGTCGTTGGGGATATCTGGACGGCAGTCTGCGTAGTCAGGGTACGTATTCATATCTGCAACGGAAATGGAGGAATAGTCAGCACTGTTCTTGATGGTCTGGAACCGGTGAAGACGCAAAACTACGCCAAGGTTCCATCGTGAAATGCAATCGTCCTCTTGTTCCACCGCCACTTCGAGTTCACGTTTCATCTGTGGAGCGAGGGACAACTCGAGTGTATTGACGACGCTGAGTATCCCCTGTGCGGTGCTTCCAATAGCAACAGTAGGAGTTCCCCAGTCATTCACGGCTCCAACAGCGACAGAACACACTGCTCCATATGCATCCTATTGATCCGCGAGTACGATGGCTTCGGGGGTTAATTTGCTGTAGTCACCGGCACTGACGTCGTCTGCAGCAATTAATTGCGAGTTCTTGTACACTGGCATATTAATGATGGCGTCACTGCCGAAAGCACTCAATTGAATGAACACTTTTCGACAGGAACTAGCACAGTCATGGCATCCTCCACGCATAATGGGGTCCAATTGGCTGTAGGCAAAGTAGCTTTGTTTGGCCCCCATGAAGAACGTCGCGTCCGTGAAATAACCAGTTGAAAAGCACACCGCAAGCAAAACCACTGGGAAAATGACACATCGCCCACTTACAGCCACAACTGCCTGGAGCGTCGACAAGTTGAGGATGGATCTCCAGTTGCGATTGCTACTTTGACGCTCCTGCTCTGCGTAATATTGGGCTCCCCAACTACTCGTTCGCGTTCTTTCTTCTGCCGGTGCAATCTTTGGTGCGTCCATGGTTATTGCAGAATGACGTGACGATTCCTTGGTGACGACCAGCAGATTAGTCTGCAAGCTCTTGCCTGACAAGAACTTGCATTGTTGGCTTTCAAATTTAGTGTTGCAGTTGTACGAGATACTTTCGAGTTCGTAAATGCCGTTAATAGTTGGGATGCAGCGATTTCCGTCCTAAGGAGCTTATCCACACGAAAAATATACTTCCCATTGCGTGGTCCTCTCTCATTTCGAGTTGTTCTGCCAATTAATAATTAGATCGTCACTCTAGAGGATCTTCTCATCGATTCCACCTGCCCAGCACATGGCTACAATAGCTGCACATGGCTACTCTTTCCTCCAGCCAATCCTCGCTTTTCGTCCATTCTCTCTCCAATCGCATCATTTCTCTCGAATGGTGTGGACCCCACCTTATCAATCAAGAAGTCCCTATAGTTCAAGTCAGTATCGAATCGGCCACGTAAGACGCACTCAGCTTAAGTTGACGATGTCGCCCAAGCTCCTGGCGCTCCTGGCGACGCTGTTGGTGTGTTTCGCGGCCTCTGCCGCGGCCCAAGACGCGCCCATCCCCATCAAGGCGCACGCCAGCCACATCCTCGTGGATACGGAGGCTGAGGCGGACGCGCTGAACGCGCAGCTGGCCGAGGCCTCCAACCTCTTCCTCACGTTCGCGCAGCTCGCCAAGGAGCACAGCAAGTGTCCGTCCAGCCGCAAGGGCGGCGACCTGGGAACGTTCGGCCGCGGCCAGATGGTGCCCGAGTTCGACCAGGTGGCCTTCGAGGGCGAAATTGGTGTGGTGCACAAGGTGAAGACCCAGTTCGGGTGGCACTTGATGCTCATCTCCCGTCGTCTGGACGGCACGGAAGAGCCGGACAAGTTCCGCGGCCTTAAAGATACTTTACTGAAGGTTATGCCCTTCCTTGGACCTATCATCCTTATTGGCATCATGGCCATGGGGGCCCGTGGAACGCGCGGAGGCCCCCGCGCCCACGCGTACCATATCCTGGTCAAGTCGGAGGACGAGGCCGACAAATTGTTCAAGGAGATCGACGCCGCAGAGGACAAGAAGGCCAAGCTGTCGGATCTCGCCAAGACGCACAGCACGTGTCCCTCGGGCAAGAAGGGGGGAGACCTCGGCATGTTTGGCCGTGGAGAGATGGTGCCCCAGTTCGACAAGGTGGTGTTCGAGGAGGAGGTGGGCACGCTCACCAAGGTGCAGACGCAATTTGGCTGGCACGTGCTGCTCTGCGTCGAGAGACTGGGAGACAAGAAGTCCAAGTAGAGCGGGGAATATGAAACTTGGGGTCAATTGTGGCCTTGAGTTGGTATCACGAAGTGAGAGGTGGAAAAAAGTGGTGATTGTATTGCTGTTTTCATTTCAAAGGGAGGTTCGAGTTGGAGTTGTTTGGTTTCTCTGTTGGTGTCTTCAGTACCAGCTTTTGGCGTATGGTTCCACAACTTTGCAAATGCGAAGTGCAACATTTTGCAAGTGTTATGCCTCTATCAAGCTTCCACGTATGGCTGAATGATGTTGCACTGATGTCTTGGCAGGGATACAGTGCACTGGACTGGAGTACTTTCAAAGTGGCTGTTGCAAATCAAATCGCTTTCGGCTGCTGTTCATTAAAGTTGAGGTGGAACTTCTCCGCTTGTGAAAACGTCCTTGAGAACAACTCCATGGCAATCTCTTTTCTAAACAGAGGCACCATTATTAACCATCAAATCTATACGGCTGAGCTGATCCACCAAACAAAGTAACATCGGAAAAGAAATAGACTTTGCTGCAACAATACCGGTCCTTGCCATTGCTGGCTCCGATCTCTTGCCAAATCGTTGCAGTCTTCCACTAACTTAAGAGATAAAGTAAAGAGTGGTAAAGTAGGAAGCATGTTCAGATAGATAGGTGGAAAGACAATATATGTAGACATTGACTATGAAAAGGCAGTTGAGAGTGCCAGCCGAACACGATGAAGTACTCTGATAAGGAAGATTCGAGTTGCGAAATACGGAGGAGAAAGAAGTGGTGTGGAAGCACATCGAGAGGAAACAGGATGCATCAAGTGCTTTCGATACTTTTATACGGTTAACTATCGACGAAGGTCTGGAATTATGGTTACATTGAAAATTAGTGTATCTACACTCGGTAATACTCATAACTCGATACGCGATCCGAAAACAACCTAGATGCAGGCAAACCCGGTCGGGGATGTCCTGCAGCAGAGGTTGCCGAAGTTGCTTCAGAAGTGATCGGGCCAATCACTCTACGCGTACTTCCCTCCCTACGCTTGTTGTTTGGGCTGTCCTCTACAGCACTATCCGAATACGTTGCTTTCAAACCCAGGATGAATAATCATATCTGTACGGCTCAGCTGATCCACCAACACGAAGCAAAAGAAATAGACTTGGCTGCAACAATACGTGTCATTCCCACCCAATCACCCTTGCCATTGCTGCCTCTGATCACTTGCCAACTAGTTGCAGTCTTCCACTACAACCAATACCCACTGCGATCTCAAAGATCACGATCCAGCTCGTCCTCATCGTCCAGGTCGTTGAGCACGTCGCCCATCCCCGAGCGATCCGTGACCAGCACCAAGTGCCAACCAAACTACAGCCACAACGTCAATCAACCAACTACCCTCTGCAACATACCCATTACCCAACTCAAACTCACCTGCGTATGCACTTTGTGGACTTCCCCCACGGAATCCTCAAAGGCCACCTTGTCAAACTCAGGCACCATCTGGCCACGACCGAACGATCCCAGATCTCCACCTTTACGACTAGATGGACATTTGCTGCGTTCTTTCGCGAGACGAGCGAAATCCGCTTCAAGGTCGTCCGACGCCTCCAACTCTTCCAAGATCTCGTCGCACTCTTCCTCAGTCGGTACCAAGATGTGACTCGCTCGAGCCATTGGCTTTTCTGCCGCCATCACAGCTTTAGGACTGAAATCCAGCACATTCAAGACGGCAATCGCCAGCAACAAGGCCAACAGCGTCGAGACCACGCGCTTCCGAAGCATCATGGGCATCTTCCCCAAAAAGGTATCTTCCGAAATGACTGTTCAATTTCTCAAAATAATACTTAGTGTAATATACATCACATCGTACTTACCCGTGTCATCCCTGTAGTTCATACAAACGCCAAGTCAGACGCCGTCCCACGCATTTGAGGGCGGGCTACTAATCGGTTTCTCTCCACTAATAATGATGAAGGCGCCGTCGGCGGAAGAGGTGCTGGCCCTGGTGAATGCGGCTACGGGGCCCGACGGGACCTTGGACCCGTCCATTCACCAGCTGTTCGTACAGCTCCAGGAGCAACACGCGCTCAACCAAGCGCGCGCCCAGGCCCAAGCTGACGCTCAACATGCTGATTCGAATACAAGCCCCGTCCCGAATACTGGCCCCTCCGAGTCCAAGTCGAAGAATTCTACGGGACTCGAGTTATTGCCATTATCTGCAGCTGCGGAAGCGATCGGGTCCGACTCTAATCCGACTCTGAAAAGTGGTCCATCTACCTCGGAAGTTGCCGCAACTCCACAAAACACGGGACCTCCGATTATGAAACGGAAAAGTATCCCTTTGAGCATGAAGAAGGAAGCAATTCAATGGATAATGGGTCCGGGCAAAGGGATCCCGTCTCGTGCTGAAAAACACTTTGGAGCGCTCAATTGGGACGTGAGTGCGTCTTCGTTCCGCAAGTGGTGGAAGAATCGAGACAAGATTTTGGGCGACTCTGGCAGCAAGAAACGCATCAGTGGCGGAGGCCGGAAACCTTTCTTGGACGACTCGGAGGAGAAACTTTTGGTCGTCGTGATTCAAGAACGGGCCAAGAAGGACCGTGTCACGAGGAAATGGATCGCCAAGACAGCGCAGCACATGTTTCAGAGGTCGGACTCGACCTTTAAAGCCTCGGAGAACTGGGTCACAAAGTTCATTCGACGCAACGGACTCACGCTCAAACGCAGCTACGTCACGTACGAACCCCGAAAAAAACTAGAGCAGAAACGACAAAAACGAGCGCAGAATAGTGGGGCGGGTGCACAAGCCACGGTGACGACTGGAGCAGGCAACAAGTACGTTGACGGCAACATCAAGTTAGAATTTCTCGATCTTTAGGTAATGGTAACATTTTTTATGTTGTGGTGTTGCAGTGCAGTTGTGTAGCAGAGCGCGGCAGGTTTGGTACTTTATGAAGGGTTTCTTTTTTGTGAGATCCTGGATGCGGCGATAACACTAAAGTACGCGAAAGGCTACGCAAACAATTTTGTACTACAGTAGTACTTCAGTATTTCAGTTGATGAATTCACTTTTTGTACTCCGACTTTGTGCATTATAGTGCACTTGCAACTTTCATAGCAGCGGTTCAATTGGCGGTTTGCGCTGTATTGGAAACGTTATTTTTTATCTATTGAGTCCTTGGGGTCTTGCTGTTTAGAAAATTCCGAGATGGTAAATTCTGTCTAATTACCAATGATCGAGCGCTCGAACAGCAGCACAATTTCTCAGTTGCGTCTACGACGGACGTTGCATTTGGACGACTTGTTGGTGAATTGACGATACGTGTTGGTGCATTGTCCGGTCGTAAGCGAGTAGGTGCCTTCAATGACCTCGGAGTTGACAGAAGTGAGGGTAACGCGTACTTCACCAAGGTTTTCTCCGTTTGCTTTGGAGCTGTTGATCAGGAAGTAGTATGCACCGTCCAGCATTTTTGCTACTTGGCCATTAATACTAACGCTTTGAACCCCTACAAGCGTGTTCGTGGGCTGGACCGCGACCCAATAGCCATTACTGCCCTCTTTGAGGCAGATCTTGATGGTTTCTGGGTTGGGGCAGTCCACAAACTCCCAGCGAATTTTGAGACGACTTGGGTCAGCCCCTGTGGCGGCTTTGAAGACAGTCGGAGACAGATCCAAGTCTCCGTACTTGCATTCCGGACATCGATCCACGATTTGGACGATGGCAGTTGCTGACTGATCAGCACACTGCGAATCGATGCACGAAACTTGAGCACAGCGGCCACAATTGCCCAAGTTGTCCCACTGGACCTGGTTCAGCGCAGCATAGTTCGAGGGTGCAATGCTGTTGTACGACATGAAGTTGCAATTGCCACCGCTAACTTGACCAAGCGTGTAGGCGGTGCCGTCGCCTTGAAAGTACTCAGCTGAAACGAATCCAGCGCACAAGGCGAGGATGGCACCCAAGCAGGACGTGTTCACCATGGTGCTTTTCGATTGCTGGGTAGGATGTTGAAGTCGAAGTGAGGATCGTTGCACGAAGAAGCCCCAAGAAATGAGTGCTGGTCAGAACTAGATCGACAGCCATTGCAAAGAGATCAAGTCGGAAACGTTGATTCCGCTAAACAGTGGCGGAACTTCGATACCCCCACCGAAGACCTGCTTTATCTTGTCTGCATTATCCCGTTTCTGTTTTTTTCTTGTACGCAGTCACGTTTCAATATTCATAAGAACGAGTGTGCATGTTACTCGACACATTCCTGGAAAACCATTTTGAGGTAGCAAATTCTGTAGCTGAGCGGGGCAAGTCGCGTGGGATGCTGGGAGCTAATTCCAGAGAACTTTGGATCAATTCTAGCGAACATCCACGCGTCGATCCACATTTGGTAAATGGGAAGTTGCTTTGGAGTCTTCCCGAGATCGCCAAGCTACTTTTACTTTAGCATTTTGTCAACGCTACCAAAGCTAGCGAAATCTATGGTCGTTGGAGGTGTAGAACATGCATTGTGGCACGTCTGCTTCTCCTTCATCTCACCCAGCGGCTCCTTTCACTTCCTCCCAACCTATTTATCTTATCAAGCTAAAGAACTTGGGAATATTTCAACAAACGTAGGAACTCATTGAACGGTTTACTACTACGTGGATAGACTTTTTATCCGAACAAACTACGAGCAATTCCGGTGTGTACTATCGTGTCTCTGTCGGCCGTGAACATATCAATGAATTTAATCGCGACGGCTTCGCACGCGGCACTTGGGCGAACTCGTAGTAGGAGTTGCTGTTGTTAAAGCCTGTGTGGCCGTAGTAGCAGTGGGCGTGGCTGGGGTGGACACTGGGGCCGAAGTGGTGGACACCGGGGCGGTTGTAGTGCTCGTAGGAGCTGCGGTGGTCTCCTCCGTGTAAGAGCTGTCGGCTTCTTCTGTGGCACTACTTCCCTGTGTCTGAGTAGCCGAAGTTGATGTCGGTGTAGCGGTGGTGGACGCTGGGGCTTCGGTAGTGGACGTTGGCGCAGCAGTGGTGGACGTTGGTGCAGTCATAGTGGACACTGGAGCTTCGGTTGTGGACGCTGGGGTAGCTGTAGAGGACGTGGGTGTAGCTGTGGTGGACGCTGGAGCACTTGTGGTTGTTGTGGTTGTGGTCTGGCTGCTCGTCTGGCTGCTGCTGCTCGCTGTGAACTGCTGGTTGGTGTCCACGCACTCTCCGGCCGTGAGTGAGTACGTTCCTTCGACCGTCTCACCCTCAATGGACGTGATCGACACGCTCACCGCCGTGAGATCCACTTCGCTGGTGCTTTCAATCAGGTAGTAGTAGGCGCTGTCCACCATCGTGGTCGACTCGCCGTTGATCGTCACCGTCTCGACGCCGACCAACGTGTTGGTGGGCTGCACGGCCACGTAGTATCCGTTGCTGCCCGTTTTGAGGCACACTTCGATGGTGCCCGGACTCGGGCAGTCGACGAACCGCCAGCGGATCGTCAGTCGACTGGGGTCCGAGCCCGTGATGCAGGGCCTCCGAATATGGCATTTTTATTTATGAAGGAGGAAGCAGCACAATAAGTAGTCCATTG
>AUWJ02004773.1:0-21372 GCA_000468175.2 Phytophthora cryptogea
TTGTGGTGTGTCCACACCACAGGGCCTCCACTTAGTGACAGGGCACTCTCGTGGGACCCCGTTACATGGAGACAATGGCTCACCTACTAAATGATCTAACCGATGACGGCGTAGGGGAGACGATTGTCAGAACTTCTTGTGAGAGTTAACAATTCCAAACATGCACCCTACATCAAGTCCCAGCGAGCAGGCGCGATACAGCATGCATGCTTTGATGTCGGCGATAGATTTCAAGTACTACGTCAAAGTATAAACAGAACAGCATATTGGGCAATCGCTTTAACGGTTGCCTTTCAGTTCTACATGTAGCGGTGATCTAATGAGCGGCAAGACGTCGAGAGCTCTTACTCATCGGCAGGCTTGACAGGCTCCTTGTCCGCCAGCTTGAGCTGCTTACGCACACGCATCTTGAAGTCGGAAATCTCACCCTGGTAGACCTTGATGGACTGGTTCTCCACAAGCCAAATCTCCTTGGCGACCTGCGAGATCAAACGCATGTCGTGACTCACCAGCAGCATGCCACCCGAGAAATTGTTAATAGCGCGGGCCAGCGCATCAATAGACTCCATATCCAAGTGATTCGTAGGCTCATCCAGCAACAGCATGTGTGCGTTCTGTTGCGCCATGTAGGCGAACACCACACGACTCTTCTGTCCGTCAGACAGCTGTCCCATGATCTGTGTCTGCACCTCACCGGAGATACCGTAGCGGCCCAAGTAACTACGCACCTCCTCAACGGACTTAGTCTGGAAAAGCGAGCGGAAGTACTCGAGCGGGCACTTGGTCAGGTCCAGTACATCCACGAAGTGCTGACTGAATCGCGCAATACGAAGCTTGCTGTGTGGTCGGACGTTGCCTGCCCGAGGCACAAGATCTCCAGTGATAAGCTTGAGAAGCGTAGTCTTGCCAGTACCGTTGGCACCCACAAGGGCCACACGGGAATCCAAGTCAAGTCCCATCTCGACGCCAGAGTACAGCAGTGGGCAGTCCGGGTAACCGAACGCCACATTCTGGAACATGAGCACCGGAGGAGGAAGCGGCTCCGGGTTGGGGAACTTGAAGTCACCAATCGATTCGTGCTCAACCTTCTCCGTGAGACCATCACGCACCATCTTAGCAAGCGTCTTCTCCTTACTCTGAGCCTGTCGGGCAAGCTTGGCGGAACCGTGACCGAACTTAGCAATGTACTCCTTCATGTGCTTGATTTGGTCCTGCTCCCAGTTGTAACGCTTCATCTGGTTCTCCTCCTTTTCAGCCTTGGTGCGCACGTACGTGTCGTAGTTACCAGCGTAGTACTCGAGCTTCTTGTTGGTCAGTTCGATAATGTTGGTACACACTTCGTTCATGAACTCCTGCGAGTGTGAAATCATAAGGAGAATCTTCTTCCACTTGGACAAGTAGTCCTCAAGCCACACAACAGCCTCCATATCCAAGTGGTTGGTAGGCTCATCGAGCAGAAGCAGCGTCGGCTGGATGAACAGAGCACGGGCGAGGGCGATACGCATACGCCAACCACCGGAAAACTCCTTGGTCTTCTTCTCCATCATGGCGTCCGAGAACGTCAAACCCGACAGAATCTGACGAGCACGAACTTCGGCCGTGGCGGCGTCCATCTCGTCGAGACGCTCGTACAAGTCCGTAAGACGGTCCGAGATCGCCTCGCTGTCCTCCTCGCTGAGAGAATCGTCGGTCATCTGCTCCGAAAGCTCGTCAGCCTCCGCCTGGAGCTTGTTGCGTTCGGCATCCACGGACAGCACCGCTTCAAGCGCCGTCATCTCACTCGCCTCAATCTCGTGCTTGAGGTGGTAGATGTCGATGCTGTCAGGGATGGGGATGCCACGAGCACCCAGCACGTTCATGAACGTGGACTTACCCGAACCGTTGCGACCAATGAGGCCGTAACGACGGCCGTAGTTGAGCGAAATGTCGCACTCCTCCATGAGCACCTTGCCGAAGTACGTGATGCTGAAGTTGAGCACGTTGATGTCCTTGAAGTTCTTGTGCACCGAGCGCACATTGTGCGAGCACGTGGCGATGATTCCTTCCTCGGCGAGACGGTCGGCGTGCGACATGTTCTCGAGCGCGTCGGCCTTCTCGGCGGCCTTCTTCTCCTCGGCCGCCTTCTTACGGGACTCCTTCTTGCCCTTGCGCTCCTTCTTCACGCGTGGCTCCTTCTTCTCGCGAGCCATGATGATACTGCTACTTGACGAAGAGCTGCCAAAACCACCAATACCAAAGTGAGCCAACAAAGGCACGGCCCGGAAGGATAAAACCCCGAGGTAAAAAACCTCGCTCTACTGCGAGAAATAATGTATGTTATGGAAAGGCGCATGCGTAATTACAATTATATACTTTGCGCAGATCTTTACACTAGATACCCTGTGTTTGCCGATTCGATTCCCGGCAAAAGTGATTCCTAAAAACGATTGGCTGTCTACGCTCGGCCAATCGCGTGGCTCCGCTGACGTGGTAAATGTAGCCATTTCGTTCAGACCGCGTTTGACAAGTGCGTGGTCACAATTGCTCGGCGACGCATAATTGCGCGAGGACGCACGCTGCGCAAGGCATGTGCTGCGAAATAAATTGGTGGGTTTTGTGTTGAATTTATCGGGTTGCACAGGTGCGCGTATGAGTGCGCTACGTGGAGTAGGACGCTATGGGGAGCCCGAACTCGTCCGTGGCGCGAGCTGTCTTGCCTGAATCTATGATACCGGAGGGCGCGGCAGGCAGTTCCTGGTGCTGTGCTGGAGCCAGATACGATGGCGCCTGCTCCGCTTCTTCCCCAAGAGCTTCCTCTTCAGCCCACTCTTCCTCCAGCCCCTCTAGCTCCGCTTCTAACTCGTCTTCGTCGATTTCATCGCCGATACTGCAGAAGCAGGTCGTAGCAAAAGGTTCACACAGTTAGACGTACTCGCAGATCGTAGAAGCGCTATGAATTTGCGAGAACGTACCCGTAGGAACGCCCCATGAGCTCCTGGATCTCGTTCATATCCTCCATCAAGTCCGCCATGTCGTCTTGCACGTCCTGCACCAAACATAGCCCCACAATCGATGCCTTAGCAAGTAGCTCGCCACTGTCCGCAATAATACTGTGATTAGTCCCACCTCCAGCTCCGAGATGTCAATTTTCTGGGTCTCAGCCTTCAACTGTACCGCTGCGCTCTTCATAGCAGCCACCGTAGAGATCGTGTCCCTGGACGTATCAATGGCAAAAGCCGCCTAAAATGCACCGTGTAACACCAAACGATCAGCGTCCATTGCAAGCATTAAGTGCCTGTGAATCGCCTCCCCACCTGCTCAATATTGAAAGACTGGGCCGTCAGTTTGTCTCGCTGCGCCTCGAACATCTTCTTCCGCTTGAGCGTCTGCATGGCTCGTTGCTTGACCGTGTTCAGGGCTGGTCCTTTCGTCTTCTTCATCTGTTCTCGGTGTTTACGGAGCTCCTGGTCCAATTTCTCAATCTACAAAAGGCGACTTTTAATCCCCACAGACGCTCTCTCCACTCGCAGCAGCCACAGCAGACGCACCTTCATGTCCAGGTCCGTAATCCGCGCGTCCACTTTGCCCCCCACATCCGACACGTTGACGGGCGGCGCCTCCGGTTTCTTCTTGCCGAAGATGCGGTTCATCTTGACCTTCTTTTCCAAAAACTAATAAATTACCGAGGGAACCCAAAAATCCAGTAGACTCAAAATGGGCAACAAAAATTAGCTGAAATTTCAACGTGTTTACTGTTGCCAGTTAACGAGCTTCATGAGTAGTTCGGAGCATTTTGTAGATACCTCCGTGTTTTCGCTTGCCGAATGTGCGCGGTGGGGAAAACTGTACGGCAAATAAAATCAGCGGGTTAGTTACCATTACGGATCCAATTTCGACTTGTACAACGTTAACGTACACGCACCTTGGAGACGGAGACTTCCGAAGCCATCTCTACGGGAGGAAATCAGAATTGAAATCAACTGGTCAGCACAACAAGAAAGCGTCCTCTGTAGCATCAAAGTGGATGTGGTGTACCTTCGGGGACGTGTGCGTCATTGACGAGCACTGGTTCCTGTTGCACAGATTTGTTCTTGAGTAGTAGCGAGTAGATGCCGCCATGTCTAGCCTTGCCTCGTCCCTCTGGTAGCGTCGGGAGTGAAGTCCGTGCTATTCGTGACGTAGCTTTCTCCGGTGCATAGTTTCTGTGGTTTCGTGGGTTTGGTGTTGCAGCCCTCGCAGCAACCGAAAACTGAGGGGCTCGACGCTCCGGTCTTTGAACGCTTTTGGACTGTGCGAAGCGGCGAGACATTCCGGTTTTGGTATACGCGACTTCTTCATACGTTGGAGAGAGTGGTGCAAGATCCCAGGTGAGAGTAATTCCTGACCGAAATTGCGAGGGGGTATCCGGTAGCGCCATCGGCGACGCTAAACCATAGTCGTCGTCGGCTGACGACTGACTGGGCGATGGAGGGAACGAAGGGATAAACGCTGTTGGGGACACGAGATGAAGCGGCATCGGTTTTCTAGCAGCAGATGCTCCTTTCGTTGTGTGTCGTGGAGACTGTTCCTCCGGTCGAACTGGGACTGTACTCCGCACTGCATTCTCCTCTTCTTCGCTTTGCCACTGCTGGTTTTCGCCATGCGGACTCTGCAGGGCCTAAGTCACCATCACTCACACAAGACCAGTGAGCTGTATCTCAAGATAAACCGTTCAAGGAGTAGTTCGTACCAGCAGCTCAAGCGAGACGGAATCGACATCGGCCTTCAGCTCCTCGTTTGCAGAACACGCAGGTAGTTGGTTGCTCATTGGGGTTGGGATCGCAGCAGCAGGCAAAATCACATCCAGTTCCAAGTCCAGTAGCTCCTCAAGCGAAGTGGTTCTACCAGCGGTTCTGCTCTTTGTGTCTTCATCGGGAGACTGCTGCTGTTGCAGAGGAAACTGCATTTTGGATCTCCGACTGCTGGATTCGAAAGTGTCTGCATCCTCTTGATTTCCATCACGTTTCTTCAGCAGGAAGCTCCTGGGTGGGACGCCTTTGGTCATATCGACTATCCAACGACGACAGCGGCTTCGACACTGCCAAACCTGCACTTGCGTCGTTTCGTGCCCTTTCGAGACGTAATTTACCCGTCATTTATTTACCTACTCAATTGGTAATTTACTTTAAGTCGGAGTCATGGGGCTGCTGAGTATCCTCAAGAAGGTCAAGGAGAAGGAGAAGGAGATCCGCGTCCTCATGCTGTATGTCGCTCGTATCAAGTGCTGGAGGTCGTGGACTGACTTGCTGTTGCTGGAAGGGGCTTGGACAACGCTGGCAAGACGACGATCCTCAAGAAATTTATGGGCCAGGACATCACCGAGATCTCTCCGACGCTGGGGTTCGACATCCAGACGCTCGAGTATAAAGAGTGAGAGGGTGATGGCCTGTCTAATGGCACTTGAGTTCCTGTATGTTGATGGTTAATTTCTGGTGCTTCTGTTGTTGTTGTTGTTGCCAGCTTTAAGTTGAACGTGTGGGACGTCGGTGGCCAACAAACCATTCGTTCGTACTGGAGGAACTACTTTGAGCAGGTGAGAGAGAGAGAGAGCTGTCAGTTGCATTGAAATCAAATGGTACATGAGGGATCTAAAGGTTTTTCCCCATAGACGGACGGTCTCGTGTGGGTGGTGGACTGCGCCGATCGACGACGACTGGAAGACTGCAAGCGCGAACTCTCCAATCTTCTGACACAAGAGGTGCGTGAACTGATTGATACTGGGGAAAGGGTCGGTGTATGACGGTTGCATTGCTGGTTGCTGTCGTAGAAATTGGCGGGCGCGACGCTGCTCATCTTTGCCAACAAACAAGATCTCCCGGGAGCGCTCTCCTCTGCAGAGATCGCAGACGTCTTGGGGCTGCGGTCGGCGCAGTTTTCCACTCGCCACTGGAGTATCATTTCCTGCAGTGCCGTCACTGGCGAGGGCCTCGTGGATGGCATCGACTGGCTCGTGGACGACGTCGCCAGTCGCATCTTTCTCATGGAGTAGAGGAACTCAATATTAAAACGTAGTGGATCACTTTTCAATTGTCATCCACGCAGCTTTCATTCTTTTTGCTAGCGTCTTGTCCCTCCCTCTCTACTACTGGCATCCTCATAGTGAAACCCAGTCAATCGGTGGTTGCTACCAATTCCCATACTAAACCTCAGTGTCGAAAGGAAATTAAACGACCAAAATGGCGCCATGGGCGGACAGCTCAGCGCCATCGTCTGAGGACCTCCCAGAGCGCAACCAGCTTGTAGCGTTCGACATGAGCGTGCGTCTGTGGCGTGTGGAGACGTCGCTCGCGGCTCGGAAGCTCCTGTCGCTCGGTCGCGCCTATGACGTTCACTACTCGCTGCCCCTTGGTCCCCTTGACAACTTGCAGCTCTCGAGCTTTGGCGTGGGCATCTCCGCTCTCATGAACTCGCATCTGTTCCAAGTGCACAAGACCGAGTCGCCCCAGTATCCAATGACGTTCGTAGACAAAGTGGCCGGCAGATCTTCCGAGACCATCTGCACCATTGAAGCGGACGATTATTTCGTGGGGATGGACGTCCAGGACTTCCTCCTTTGCCCCAGGAACCTCAAGCAATTGCACAAGGAGGTGGATGACATGGGGAAGCAAGTGCGGATCAAACAGGAACAGGACAAAGCCACGAGCAAGACGGTCGTCCTACGCTTCATCCGCATGGGGGCGTCCGTTCGAGACGATCCCAGACAAGGACGCACTCCTGGGCGTCTACTACGTCTCCTGGATGAGATGGACACACACCACCAGCAACTGGCCAAACGCTACGACACGCTGATCAAACAGGACCGAGTGGCAGTGAAGCGACTGCTCTCGGCCAAGAAGCTGCTGATGTACGTGAAGATCATGACGGGCGACGCGAGAAAAACGCTAATGGAGGACAGGAAATTCCAGTTCGCAGACAAGTTTCGGCACTGGTATAAGCAGGTTACGAGTGAAGACGAGCCGAGCAAGAGTTTGGACAAGGATAAGGATGTGGACATGGCCAGTATTGAAGAGGAGGCACCGGAGCAACCAGTGGAGGATATGGCAGTCGATACGAGCATGGATCCACCCGAAAACGAGAGCTCTAACAGCCACATTGCCAGTGCCCCAGGCATCAGTTCAATTCTACGCCAGGGTAGCCCACAGGCTGACACAGTGACGAAAAAGCGAGTGACTTTTGCCATGGATGTCGCGCCGGAAAATGTAAGTGCAGCTGAACCAGCATCAGTTCCAGCTGGGACGCCCGCTGCACCTTTGGCTTCTGCACCCCCAATCCCTTCCACTCAGCAGACCCAACAGAGCATTCCGCCCAAGCCGAGGACTTTCGGTGTTGAGGAGGGCCGATCGTATCTCCTTGCTTTAATGGGTCCTAGCGTCGACCTTGTGTCATCGCTTCAGGGGCTAGAAACTGCTGTCCAAACTGTGCCGGTGTCGTCAATGAGCAAGGAATTTATCTTGGCTGCAGGACTCAAGGTAAGCTCTTTATATTTCTCATTATTCAGAGTATAGTGTATTTAATGGTTGTTTCTTCACAGCTTCGACGAGAGTTGCGAATGGTTAATCCGAGCCAGTATATTGCTCGTGTCCGGCTCGGAAATCTGTCGTTTGAATATTCTGCTTCCGTCGATCGTGATGCGACTATCCGGGCTCTGTCACGACTTACTAGGGCTGTAATTGAGGATCGGAGACTGTATGGTGAGTTGCTGTGGTACCTGAAAATTCAATTCGGTCTCTGTACTGCGAATGATACCAGAAGGGTGAAGGATGCAACATTCAACTATCTCATTTCGAAACGGATTGTTCGGGTACGTTCGTTTACGCACCTTTCACGTTGATATTAAACTCATGCGTTATTGCGGTTGTGCAGCTGTACGAGAAGCCCACCGGAGAATCCAATAATGGAGACGCTAGATATGATGTTGTGGCTCTCATGAAAGAGCTCCCACTTGTTTGGAGACGTGGTTCACCTCTACCCAGCATCAAAAGTGAGGCAGTTGATGCACTCATGCTGTTCCTGATGGAATTAATTGACCAGTATGAGGAAAGTATGAAGCTTGAACGTGCAGAGCACGCTGTGAATGGCATCGAGCCGAAGACGGAAAATATTCAATCTCAGCCTGACGATTCGCGGGCTAGCAACTATGAACCAGATATGCCTGAAGACTCCCGACCACATTTTGAAGACACTTACTATCACGACGAAATTTCCACACACGAAAACAGCGGAAGCAACGAGAATGGCAAATTTAGAGAATCTGAGTTGAGGTCTATGGGGATTTTACGAAAGCGGCAATACGCACCACACGACGATAGCTGCGAGGACGAGCGTGGTGCTCCTCGCCCCCGACTGGAATATTTAACCTCTGAACGTGATGTACCACCACCGCCCGAAAGGGGGTATGTTGAACGAAGGGCAGAGGCCCCATCTGTTCCAGAACCGGAAGCTGGCCTTTTCATCGAGGATCGAAGTGGCTCGCGAGTCAATCGTGATAGACCTCCTCGTTCCGAAGATGAAGCTGCAAAAGCAAAATCCGAAGTGTACCAGGACCTTCTTGTGCTGCTTTTTCGAGATCGGGAGAGGGTGGTGCAAAGTGTGAGATCGATCGTATGGAATTTGAGCGTGCGGACCGAAACGATTCAGCTTTCGTCCAGTCTATCGGTATGTACATGAAGACTCTGCTCACAGTTCTCTGCGTTGAATTATATTTTTACGTATTCCCTAACATGCGTCCGTGCGTTCCAGATCTGCCGAACTGCTACAAGAGGAAACAATGGCTTTGTTAGCTGTGTGCTCTCTGTATCGGAGGCCGTTGTCGAAGCTGGAGGAGAGGGATCGTCAATTGAAATAGCGAAGGACAAGGCAACTTCCATTCTGATAAATACTCTGGATGGGATTATTAAAACGTGGGAAACGCTGCTCGATACGTATAACCAACGTCTGACTGAAACACCCACAACGTTGATGGCTGGTAATGAGACTCAAGCAAAGAACCAAGACAAGGTACGCATGACTAACTGTATTCTGGACTTAGATAGGAGATTAACAGATTGCTAACGATGATTTCAGGTGGCCTTATCAGAAAAGCTCGTTCCGCCCTTGTACATGTATTTTATTCGGGTCCGTGACACTTTGGCGATTTCGACAGCATGCTTGAACGCGAAAGATGCTAAGCGGTCTGCAAATGAAAAATGGCGCGACATCCTGGAATCACTGAACAAGCTGAAAGTGGCATCCAACCCGTCGTGTTCCTCAACTAGAAGCAACAATACTGCAATTACTGCAACAACTCCAGGATCCACAGGCTCGAATCAAACCCGCCCCCCTGTTACCCAAGTAAAGAAGTCGAATCTCGTACTATGCAGCGATGACGAGATGGATGACGATGATGACTATGACAACTACTCCGATAATGGGTCTGACGATGATTGGGACCCTTCCACAGTCAAATCCGGGCAGGATACAGTTGCTGCAGCAGATCAGGCAGCCTTTGAAAAGGAGATGAAGAAGGATTACAATGAGATGACCGAGAGCGAAAATACTGACGACGCTAAATTTCGTGCGGCAATTCGAAGCTTGTTTACTCCAAGAGACGAGCTGTGTGCTGGCATTAATAGGCTTCGGAAATTACTTAAGTATCGGGGAGCAGAGCACAAAAGGATTGTCCCCAATGTCGTGGCAAATATCAGGATGGAACGCCTGCGAGAAGGCACCTTTGAAATTCTTGTTGATGTCAACGGCGTCATTCGCTATAAGTCGTGCAAAGTCTCCAAGTCTGAAGCTTGTCATGTTGCTGTCGAGGGCATGCTAGACAAGTTGAACAGGATGCGGTCGATTTGGGCACAGCTCCTTCATTTTCTGGACGTTAAGTCTCTGTCGTATGTTTCATCTGTGGATTCCTTTCGAGATCTAATGCTGTCGGGCATTGCCAGCGTACGTACTTCGCTTTGTGTTTGGGCGTTATTCTCTCTGATTTATCTTAACCTCTTGTCATGTTGCCTCATAACAGATCACCACTTCTATAGAAGAGCCCCCTCGTTCGTCGTTTGGAAGAGATGCCCGCTCGCCCTCTGATGTGCATTGTGCTGTTCGAGTAGATGGCCATGTCCTTTGTCGTGCAACGTGGAAGACCGAAGCTGAGGCCCGTCGTTTAGCGGAGTGGAAAGCTGCACAGTTTTTTATCGACTTGATTGATTGTGGACTTGATTCGAAGTTACGTGAGGTGGAAGATGAAAAGATGGAGATTGCTGGTGAGTTGCCGATGGTCCAGACTTCCGTGGCTTGGTCATGCCTGATCCGGATTCAAGACGCATCCGATACTAGCAGTTTTCACGAATTTCGCGTGGATGCTTTCTGGTGCCGTACTCGAGATGGGATGTCTCCTGTAGATTTCCCAGAGAACCGAGGAATAGTGGTGACCCAGCGTGAAACTGTTGGGATGGAGAGAATGGAAACAGAAGTGCGCAATCTACACGAATCCGCCATGGCATTTTTTTGTTTGGAGTCCGCGTATGACCACTGGAAGTTTGTGCGGCAGCTCGTTCGCTATTCGGACAAGAGGAAGCACAACTCTCGTGTGCTTACAATGACCATATCTCCCGATTGTCCGTACAACATGTACGTGATTCCACCGGGGGCCTCAATTAACAGTGACCACAATACGTATTGGCCTGAAAAAGCGCTTCCGCGCTTTGGCATAGACCGGAAGAGTGTGGTTGGCTTCTTGACGAGAAAAAGGATCGGTTGAGTTTGTGAGGAAGGAGCGTTGGAGGTGAGGAGAATTACATGGAGTTTTAATAACGGCGAGGATAAATCCATAACTTTGAAGTGCCTTTTTAATTGAGTTGAGTGGTGTCAATGATATCCTAGCACTCATCATCGTCCTCCTTGCCTCCGTTGTCGTCCATTCCGTGGTGTCTGCGGTAGTTTGCACTTTGAGCTTCGGCGTGGATCATTTCGAGATACTCCGCGTTGTGGATTTCAAACCTGCGCTGCCGAATGAGGTGGCCAAAATCACCGATGGTGCCGCCGTCGTTCAGGTCATGGTCGAGGATCAAGTCCATGAGTACGTCGCACATGCGGCGGACTTCAATGTTTGGGGCATCGGCAGCAAGAAGCAAATCCGGCACAAAACCCACTCCAAAGAGAATTTCTTCAAACGTCTCCGGGTGGCGCAGCATACGGTAGAACGCATAGAGCAGCTGCAAGGTGAGCTCATTGTCATGCTGTTTCTCCTGGAATAGAGAATGGAATGTGCGTACAAGCCGAGATGACGACAGGAGAGGAGCACACTTCGGCTCCAACGCCAGTGCACTGACAAAAAGCACGACTTCGAGAATCATATCATCTTGCGAAAAGCCTGGCACCAGCATTTTGTTGAGGAGAGGGATTAGCGAGTGATCTGTCACCAATTTGTCCCAGGACGTCTTCGGAGGCAAATCACTTGGCGTCATGTTGGCTAGTGTTGCCAGAACTTCGATCGAGAAGTCATGGTTGTCGGTGTTAACACACAACTCGATGAATGGGGCAATGAAGGGTGCCCACATGCCACGGTATTTGTACGCCTTGTCGCTGACTAAGTCTTCTTGTAGCGTGTATGACCACAATGAAATGTTTCGGATCACCTTCATCAGGAGCGGGTCGCGCGTGCGGAACACGCGCGTTGCAAGCGCTTCTAGGCCACGATTTTGGCACATGAGCTCAGCGTTGCGCGCGTTGTGACTGAGGTTCACGGCCAAAGCTGCCAACTCTTTCGCCACGATGTTTTGCGGGAAATTTATCACGAGCTGCATAACAATCGGGATGGCCTCCGTGTACGTGAACATGGACTTGCATCTATCATCGATACTGAGGTGATAGAGAATTCGCAGCGATAATGCACGAAAAGGTGGCTTCTTGAGTAGCTCCACAAGCTTCGGAATAAGGCTGTTCCTCACTAGCACTTCGCGGAGAGCTGGGTCGAAGGAAAGGTTAAACACCAGCTTGAGTGCAGTCTGAATTGTTTTGTCGTGGCTGCAGTTGAGATACCGCACCAGCTTTTCTACTACAGTGAGCTCCACCATTGCGTCCTTGTTCTCCTCAAAAATGCTCAGCTTCTTGAGAAAAGTCATCGTGAGAATAACTAGGTCAGGTGCCACGCGATCCAGCAACTGAGCAATATTCAAAGCAAAATATTTCAGCGATTAATACGTTTACCGAACAACATTTTAACGACAAGCACAAACCTTCGCCAGGAACTGTACAATCTTCCGCTTGACCATTTTGCGTTCTGTATGAATGTCCTCGGCCAGGTTTAGCAATACGCTGAAGCAGACGTACCTGCAGGATGAACACACACGCGTCAGTTCACGTGTATCCAAACGAGGAGAGCACAAACGCCGCGCCAGTTCTACATGACAAAACAAACACATTCTCACAGCAATTGGTCCTGCTTCTTCATGCGTTTCTTGTTGCGCTTCTTCTCTCGATCTAGCTTGGCTTGAATCTCATCGACAGAGGCGGCATCGCCTGTTGCTGGGGCTTGTTTAGCTGCCGTCTCCAGCAATTTCTCCTCTTCCAGTCGAAGCTGGTGGCGCTTGAGCTCAAACTCGACGATCTTGAGCGTGATGGCTCCAATACGGTAATTGCCCAGCACTGGGTGCAGCTGTAGGAAGTTGGAGAAGCACCAGAAGATGCGCATCATGGTGAGTGAGAAGTCGTAACTCTTCTTGTAGTCGTCGTTCAGCACTCGGGACAGCAGACTCTACAGCTCCACAGCAGTCCACCACCACCACCACCCATTAGTCCCTATCACATACTGTACATGTAGCTCTCCAATTGAACGCACCATCAGCGCTTCGTTCTGCACGAGTGCCTCAATGTTCCCAGCGAACTCTGCGAGCTGCAGAATCATCTTGGCCCCGTCCAGTTTCGACTCGACGTCGTCATCGTAGAGCTTCTCCATGTACGCGTCCAGCTCATCCGCCTTGGCTGTGATCTTACGAGGGCGCACGCTCTTGTTCCCGACCGCCGCATGGGTCGGACCTCTCACGCGGGAGCTCATGACTCTTTGGGGACTGACAGACGCCAGGAGTTTCGGATGTTGAAGCCATTTTGTGTATTGGCCAATCAGAGACGAGAAAACGGTTCCCGCCAAAATACGGCAACTCGAATTCAAGATGGCGCGCCATAACAAAAACTGCTGAAGCCTTTGACTGTCAGTGCGCAATTTGCGTTCAAGTGATCAAGTGAAGATGGCTACATCTCGACTAGTGCAGCGCACGGCGGCGTTCGTGGAGCAGCAGCTCAAGAGCAACGACGCGTCCCACGACTGGCGCCACATTGAGCGCGTGTGGACTGTGGCGAGGACGCTGGCCAAGGAGGAGGTGAGTGGCTGCCAGTTGGTTAGCTGTAGTGGACGACGTGAAACTCACATTTGGTGAGTTGCTTGCTGTACAGCGAGTGCCTGCCGAGAACTTGGAGATCGTGGACCTGGCAGCTCTGCTGCATGACATTGACGACTGGAAGTACCAGAGCGACCAGGACAAGCCCACGAAGCGGGCGGTGGCTTTCTTGCAGTCGGAGAGCGTGCCCAGTGACAAGATCGAGCGGGTGATGACCATCATTGATAGTATGGGGTTCAAGGAAGAACTGGCAGGCAGCGGTGCGGTACGTTGCGTCACGTTGCAACTTTTGAGGTTATTCACGGCTAATGTTTCTTACCGTTTGGTGTTGCTAGCGATCGTACTCGGTTGAGTACGGCTGCGTCCAGGATGCTGACCGACTAGTAGGCTGGTGATTTACCAGCTAAAAGCAATAGGTTTTTGCATTGACGAATATTGCAATTTGTACGTGCAGGACGCGATTGGCGCCATTGGAATCGCGCGTTGCTTCACGTTTGGAGGGCACAAGCTGCGTCCGCTGTACGACCCGGATGTACCACCCATCGAAGAGATGACCAAGGAGAAGTACATGGACCCGAACCGCCCCAACACTACCATCAACCACTTCTACGAGGTACGGCGCGAACAAACTCGTTATTCCGGTGGTGTTTCTGTGCTCATTTCTGTTGATTTCGCAGAAACTGCTGAAGCTCCGCGGTATGATGAAGACCGACGCTGGCAAGCGCTTGGCTGAGGAGCGTCACGCGTTCATGGAGACCTTCCTGGAACAGTTCCACAAAGAGATCAGCGGTCGAGGATAGATAAATATCCACAGCCAAAGAAATCAACCAAGCAACTAGCCTAAGTAGGCTGCTCTTGCTAACATTTGGTTACCACAAACGAGCAAATCCCTGTCTGTTTGTGCCTGGAATCTGGTTGAGCGTGCCCTTCTTGGCACAAATAGACGTGTGGACCACCTTCTCTCCTTTATCCAGGAGGCCAGCCCAGCTTGCGCCCACCCAGAAGATGCAAATGCAAGTGGAAAACCGACTGGCAGCCGTCTTCTCCGTCGTTAATCACAATGCGAAAGCCCTTGTCCAGGTTCTGCTGCTTGGCAACCAGCTTGGCAGCGTACAGCAAGTGGCCCAGAACAGCTTCGTGGCGCTCCTCAGCGTATGCGAGCTGTGTGAGGCCATCGCGCTTCTTGGGGATGAGCAGAATGTGCACAGGCGCCTGTGGGTTCACGTCGTGGAAGGCCAGACACTGCTCGTCCTCGTACGCGATCTTGGCAGGGATTTGTCCCTTGATGATCTTGTCGAAGATGGTTTCGCCCACGGCAGAAGCGGCGTTGGAGGCAGCTGCAGCGTCGGCTTTGGCGCGTTCGTCGGAGCTCATGGCTCGAAGCGCAAAGGGGGCGGAAGACAGCGAGGAAGGTCGGGACGCCGCCACAAGGCTGCGGCGAAAAGCTCCGATGAGCATGCCGCAGATTGGAGTGTGTGGCGCACACCACGTATCCATCAAAACAAGCGTGCAAAAGCGGGACAAGTTCATGAAAAGCTCTTGTGGCTGACGCGCATTGCACTGAAGCTAAGGCGCTGGCAGGAGGAACTGACGTATTAATGAGACGCAGTGTTGATGCTTGTTGCAGCTTCATCTTGAACTGCTTTCCCGGGGAGGCTGTGGAATTCGCAGTTTTGTCACAAACTGCGTAATAGACTAAAGCGGGAGAAAAGCATGCGCTTCATCTGAATGGCGTATGCAAGGCCTCACCTGATCTCACACTGAACTCCAGTGACTTGCCAACACCTGTAACCAACTTCAAGCCTCTGCTACCGCCTACCCGTCAAAGCCGATCAGCCCTGACGTCGGCCACCACACAAATTGCACAGATCGCAACAAGAGCCTTCGAGCGCAAGCACCTTCCCCCATCGTATCATGGGCAGCAGCGACCCCGTCGAGCAGCCCGCCGCAGAGGCCGTGGCCGTGGAGGAGCAGACCTTCAGTGTGTTGGTGGCGCCCCCCAGTGCCAAGAGCGGCCAGTCGGTGCGTCTGGAGAGCGTGAGTGCGGCCGATACGGTGGTTTCTCTGCGCCAGCTCATTGCCGAGTTCCCGTCGCTCGCCTGCTACACGTGCTACCACCTGGAGACCAAGCAGACGTCGGACGGTTCCTGGCAGACGCTCAATGACTTTGTGGAGCTTGGAGAGTACGAGAGTGTGACGGATGGCGCCACGCTTCGGATGGTGCTGGACAAGTACGACGCCCGCAAGGTGCGCGCCCACGTGCGTCGCTTCCGTGACGTGCTGAGCAACCCGCCCATCCCCCAGGCGGCTACGGAGCCTGAGGCGCTACCGGAAGCTGCTGCTACCGATGCGGCCAAGCCCAACGAGGAGCAGCAGACGGAGGGCGAAGAACCGGACGAGAAGGCGCTCAAGGAAATGTCCGAGAAGCAGCTCAAACGCCTGCGAGAGATTCACCACAAACTCGAAGGTATTGAGATCCCCGTCAAGCCGGAGCTAGCCGAGTTCTACACTTTCCCAGGCGCTACTACCGCTGAGCAGGAGGATGTGGAGCAGTTGGAGCAGACCCCAGCCAAGGGCAAGAAGTCGAAGAAGGGGAAGAAGAACCAGCACAAGCTAAAGCAGCAGCAGAACGAGACCAACCAGCAGAAGGACCAGGAGCAGCAGCCGGACGCCAAGCTGCCTGCCTGTGTCAAGAGCATCGTCTTTTCGGGCTACAACCCGCCGCCGGGACCCCGCAAACTCGCTGGTGATCTGCTCTACCTCGAGGTGGTGGTCGCTGGTGACAACACTCGCTACCACATCACGGCGCACGTTAATGGATTCTTTGTGAACCGCTCGACGGCCACCAAGTTCGACCCGCGTCCGCACAAGACCGCTGCGGCCCACGCGCATCAGTTGGTGGATGTGTTGAGTACCGTTTCCCCCAAGTTCAGGGAGTCGTATGCTGCCCTCCTTGCCATGGCTGCTTCCCTGGCGAAGGAAGGGCCGTCTTCTATCGAGTGGATGGTGGCTGCGGGCTCCAGCTTGGGCGGCAAGCTGCCGTGGAATACTCCTGCTGCAACGGCAACGGAGGAGCACACGTACGACCTCAACCGTGCCGAGGATGAACTTTGCTCGTCCTACGGCATGGACGAGCGTGGCGTACTGCGTGATTGGAACGAAGAGTACCAGTGCTGCCGCGAGCTGCCGACTGGATCCCTTAAGGAGGAGATTGTGCGCGCTCGTGTCATGTACAAGATTGTGAACGAGTTCGTGGAAGCTGCGACCCAGGGCGCGGTGGCTATCGTTGAGGGAAACATTCCTCCTATTAACCCCATGGACGATAAGAGTGCGCACGTGTACGTCTTCAACAATATTTTCTTCTCCGTGTCGATCGACGGCAACTCCACGAAGGATGCCGCTGGGGGTGAGGAGAACGCCTACTCGGCTGCCAACCGCGACCTGCAGGGTGTCAAGGCTTTCAACGAGGCGGATGTCCGTGGCCTCCACACACTGGCCACGACGGTCGTGGATTACCTTGGTGTCCGTGTCATTGCCCAGAGTCTGATCCCCGGTATCCTCATGGGGGACGCAGCTTCTAAGCTGGTATACGGATCTGTGGACCACGGAAAGAGCATTGCTTCCAACGACAGGATGCACAAGCTCATGCGTGAGGCAGGTGAGAAGCTGCACATCGCGGAACGCAGCATTAAGCCTCTTGGTAAGAGCGAAGAGGACCTGGCGGCTGAGAAGGAGCAGGAGGCTCTTGGTATTGCGCCTGTGAGCGGTGGTGAAGCGAGCACTGATGTGGCAACTATCTGTGGTGCGGTGGAGGCCAAGGGCATTCAGGGCTCCGATGGTCGTTTGTATGTTCTGGATCTGGTCCGCATCACTCCGAAGGACTGGACATTTTACAAGAACCGTGATGTTGCCATCGAGAAAACGGAGGAGAAGGTCATCGCATCCGAGGAGGATGGTCTTTGCTTCACTCGCAACGACGAAGGCTACGCGGCCCTGCTGCGCCCGGAACTTGTCCAGCTGTACTCCCTGTGGAAGCAGAACCAAGCCCGTCGTGCCAACCGTGAAGCTCGCATTGCAGCAAAGGAGGCGAAGAAGGCGGACGAAGCGAAGGAGAACAAGGAAAATGGTACTGAAACGACGGAAGCTAAGGCTGACCAGGAGAAAGACGCTGCGACCGAGAAGAAGGAGTCTGAGGAGACTGTGGAGGAAGAGGAGGAGGAAGCCATTCCTCCTGTGCTATTGAACCCGAACGTCTTCATGGATTACGCAGCTTCAACGGATGCGGAGCAACTTAAGGCTGATGAAGCTGTTGCTAAGGACGCTGCTGAGTATCTGCAGAGGATTGTTGTGCCAGCGTTCGTGGCTGATGTGCGCCGTGGATCTATCGCCCCTGCTGATGGTTACGCGCTCACACAGCTCATGCACTCATGCGGTATTAACATGCGTTACTTGGGTCGTCTCGCTTCGCTTTCGAAAAAACTGGAGGCTATTGGTGGTATCTCCAAGTACTTGCTGGAGATGCTGGAGGTAGAAATGATCTCTCGCGCTGCCAAGCACATCCTGGCCGACGTGTTGAACTCCAATGACTCCATTCGTGCCGCTCCAGGATCGGCGATTGTGAAGCTTCTTAATGGCATTCTTGGATCAGCATCGGCTGTTGTGGACCAGAAGGATGGTTCTGAGATTGATGATGCTGCTACCACTACTACCGCATCATTGGATGCGAACACGCTGTGGGCTCGTATGGACAAGGAAATTAAGGCTCGCTTTGACTACAACTTGAGTCTGTGGGGTCCTGGCCGTGGTAAGCCCAGTAGCACCACTTTCCCTGCGGGCCGCGCGCACAGGTCCGTCCTGCTGCGCCGTCTGTGCCAGCGTCTGGGTTTGCGTGTGGTGAGTCGTAACTACGACTTCTCATTGTCGTGCGCCACGCCAATTAGTCTGGATGACATTACCGGCGTTGTGCCGGTCGTCAAGCACTCGTTGCCTACGCATCCGCTGGCGCAGGCCAAGCAGCTCCTTGAGCGTGGTCGCTTGCACTTAGGCCAGGGCGCGCTGTCCAGTGCGTACGAGTTCCTCCAGGAGGCTTCGTCGCTTCTTTTCCAGGTGTGTGGTGGGGCTCACGAAGATGCAGCTCTCTGCAGCTCATCGCTAGCTACTGTACTCTATCACGCTGGTGATGTTGTTGGCGCTATTGCGCAGGAGCAACGCGCGCTCGCTCTGTACACGCAGCTCCAGGGTATCGACTACCACGACACGGCCTTCGCGCACGCCAACTTGGCGCTGTTCCTGCACGCGAATGCTCAGACGGACCTGGCGGTACCGCACATCCGTCGTGCCATCTACCTGCTGGAGTTCTGCTGCGGCCCTCACTTCCCTGAGATCAGCTCTCTTTACTTTAAGATGGGCATGATGTGCCAGGATGTGGGTCAAATTACGCTGGCGTTGATGTGCCACCGTGAGTCTCTTCGACGCGGCGAGTTCGATCGCAACCAGGCTGCGAATGTGCTCCACCAGATGGCCATGGCTTGCGGCCTTGCTGGTGGCTTCCGTGAGGCACTCACGTACGAGAAGAAGGTGTATTCTCTTTTCAAGGAGGCGTACGGCGAGGAGGATCCGCGTGTGATCGAGTCGGCCAAGTTCATGGCCGCATTTACTGAGAAGGCTGTCGAGGGTGCTAAGGGCCGCCGGGAAGTGGACGCCGCTGCCGCTGCGGATGCCATTGCCAACGAGTTGCTTGGAGAGCTGGAGTTCAAGGCAGAGACTACTCAAGAGGCTGGATCGCCACCTGCGACGAAAAAGAAAGCCCGGAAGTCGAAGAGTGGCGGCAAGAAGCACTAAGAAACACCAGGCATCTCTAGTGCGACTACGTTGTTGTTAGTGAAGACGGAGAGGAATAGGAAAAGATAGCGCATCAGGAAACAGATTTATAGACACAAGTCAAGGCGTTGACTGCTTCCCGTTTTCGAGGTCGGGTGTTGAGCTAGTTGAGGCAGATGCAGCGGTCTTTGCTTTGCTTTGTTTCGCTCTCCATTCGTGAATCGTTTTTCGCAACTTCTTGACCAGCAGATCGACTTCAGTACGTTGCATGCCTAACGCACATGCAAAGGTAACGTAGGCCACGGGGAACGCGTCGTAATGCGCTCCAAAAGAATTGAACTCGTGACCCGCTATATCTTTGCGATCGAGACACGACACGACTCTAAAACACACTGCAGCGTTAAAGACCAATTCAAAATATGCCAATCAGGGCTGGTCTTCAACTCACCGTGCACCAGACACTCCACGAGAAAACAGCATTGCGCCAAGCGACGTAAGCTGCCTTGACTTGTCCCGCAAATCCTGGACATTGGGGCAGAATGTGCCTAATGTCATCGCAAACGATATCTGTGTGCATAGTGTCAGACCCGACGATTTCAACCACAGCGACAGGATTCGTCACGTGCAGCCCATTCTAACCTCATTAGTGCTGACGTGTAGCACGCGCTCGCCTTCTTTGGCTGCTAAGGCTTCAAGTTGCTCTCGCATGTATGCTGCAAGGTGCTTGCGTTCGTCTAAAAGACGTCGATATCCATTCCTCCCCTGATAACGATCACGAGTCGAAGGAGAAAAAACTTCACGTTAGACAACAGGGCGATATTAACCTCGTTGAAATCGAGGTTACCATTTGAAGCATGGTGATGAAGAAGTCTAGCGTAGGGGTGGCACTAGCCCGTCCCGGGTAGAATCTCGCCACGTGCTCAACAATGTCTCGCGATGCAGAGCAGACGATTGCTCCACCGACAGGCACCATAAAATTCTTGTCGAGACTCTGCACCACAGCATCTACACGCCCAGTACGCATAGCTACTTCCACTTGATGGACGCACTTGGATGCTTGAACTCCATATGCGTTGTTAATCACATGAGCTTCGACGTCGTAAACAGCAACCATTTCCGTTAGTCAAAGCTCAGCATTCCATCAATCAGAAGCCTTTGGTTCTCACCAATATCGCGATCTTGACAAAGCTTGGCGATATCCTGCACACTGTCGTACGCCCGCGGCGCAAAGCAGCTCGTTGTGCTCATGACAGCCACAATGCTGTCACTGCTGTGCTCGTCCATAAGTGCCGCCATACCTGCTAGATCTGTCTTCAAGTACCCACCAGCCTCCCCTCCCTCTTCCCGCACCAGCACATTGGCCAGCACGAGCGGTGTGAGTCCAGCAGCTACAATGGACTTGAAGCACGACTTCTGGTCGATCCGAGGCCAAATGACGTAGCGACCGCGGGGCTTCCGCTCCTTCAGTTGCTGCAGCACCAACATCAACGACATGCCCGTCGCCACAGGAAGCACCAGCGCCGCCTGCACCGCGCGCATGCCAGCGACGTGCAGCACGTCTCTCGCCAGCGCATTGGCCAATTGCACCATGAGAGACGACCCGGCGGCTTTGGGCTGCACCGCCGCCACGTCGCCCGATCTGCCCACGCCATGAGACAAATAGAAGTGACGGCGCGCCACCAAGGGCGAAAACACGCGCGCTTCCCGCTCCCCGGCGCCGGCGCTGGCCTGGAAGTTGTTGCTGTCCATGGCTGAGAGCGTGTGCAGCAGCAACTCGACGCTGGCGTCGTCCCAACCTTCGTCCGGAAGACGGCGCTGAGCCAGCAGCGTCGTCACCAGCTTCTCTCGCGCACGAATGCCATCCAGGCCTTGCTGCACGTACGTGGCTGGCACCAGCGCCTCCGCAAGCACAGCGCTCTTGCTGTTCATCTGGCCAATTATTGCCATTCCTGGCAATACTATTGCGGTTCGGATTGCTCGAGAGTGCCCTGTCACTAAGTGGAGGTTTTGTGGTGTGGACACACCGCAGCCACAGCCACGTCACTCACATCATGGCTACATGCCCTCAAAACCAACCGACAGGATAACATATATTGTGGTTTTCAGCGATTTTGCCCTCCGATTTGACACATCATCTCGGGGTCCGATTTATTTATCT
>AUWJ02005062.1:0-12592 GCA_000468175.2 Phytophthora cryptogea
CAACTGATTTTTGCGACTCTCGGGTTTGATTGCCGGTTACTACGAAGTTGGTTGCACAAAGGTGTAGTTGCTTGGACGGCAGCCAGTGATTCTCACCGAACGATGTTGTCCTGCTAGCGGATTCATCGATAGAATACGTAGGCGCAGCCTCCCTCGATGCGAAGTTAAACCAGATACAACCTAGAATATGTGAAAGCATGAACGTGTAGTACAGCAACTTGAACAAGTGTAATTCAGTCGTATGTTTGAGAAATCGAGCTTCCAGAGCTTGAAGCTGACCAGGAACCTTGAACAATCGCAGCAATTTATTGATGTTCAGTAGATCCCAGCGGTGGTAGGAAGGAACCATCCAATTGAAAATGTATAAAGGAATTAGCACTGCAATCTCCGAAACGAAATCTGGTACTTACGTTTGATGCGTACGGGGTCCATTATGTTATTCCCAAACTCGTAGAATCCGAGGCGCGACCGAATGCAAATGTCCACGACAAACGATAGCTCGAGAAATACCATCAAAATATCAGCAGTTTGGTGTCCTTCTTCCAGTTGAAAGCACGCTTGGAACAGGACCAGCGCCCATTGTACCGTCATGACAGCAGCATCCACATTTCCCACACCTTGATAAACGTCGAGTTCGGATCGTACACAATGCAGAAGAATTTCTTCATTCTTTGCATCACGCGATGTGAAGAATGGGTCTCGTGGTCGCACTTCTTGTGATCATGTTGGACTTGCATGTTTGAGCGTTTTTTTACAAGTAGCCGCTGCCCAAACGCGAGGAGCTCCAGTCTAAAGATTTCATCACTCAAATGAAAGGCGTTGGCCAAGCCAAATCGCCCGAAAAGAGACCGAGCTTCTGGTACACAGCAAACCTCTTTCGGAAGTGCATTGATCACCAGTCTACTCATCGGAAATGGTGGCTCTTGCTACTACTGTTAAACTTGTTCTACACTTGGCGAATCATTCCGGTTCAAGTAGAATTTCCACTATGGCAGCGGCCTGGAAGTTTAATTTTCGTGGCGGATTGCATTTCGAATGCGGGGCTGCTGATAGACCTTCTGCTGAATTCCCAACTATTGTTCATGGTGAAAACCGAAAAAGTCACAAACGCCAGACAAAGTGCTCGACGATATCTCAAAAGCAGTTTCGCTTTCGATCTGCTTTGTGCTTTTCCATACGAGTATTTGAATTATTCGAGATATGGTCTCATGAGACTGCCACGCCTTCTACGCGTGTTGCAGCTACGAAAACATTTGGACGAAATCTCGTACTTCTTTCCAATCAACACGAGACGCCAACTCGAACTACTCGGAGTTGTATTTTTCTTGATATTTCATGTCGTCACTTGTATTCACTTTGGCATCTCGTACCTCGAGGGGTTCAACACGAACGAGGAAGAAGAGTGTCAAGTTGTGCTTGCACCGACATAATGCCACCCACCTGGACAATTGCAATGGTACAGTGTTTGATGAAACAATCGACCTGATAGAGCTGCAAAGTATCACAGAGCTGCAGTATTCTCGCTCGTTGTATTATGCTGTCAATGTACTCGCTTCTCGTGGGAAAAGCGTAGAGCCTGAAAGTTCTGTGCAGTTGATTGCGGCCGTGATTCTCATGCTCAGCGGGGTTTTGATCACGGGTGTTGTGGTGGACAACGTGCAAAAGCGGTTTACATCGTCCGCCTACGAGCAAAAGGAGTTTCTCGCCACTAGTACTCGTATCCAGCACTTCTTACAGCAACAAAATACACCGCTGGCGATTTACCAGCGCGTGAAATCCTTTCTCGACTACTGGTGGTCTTCGCATCGTGGAGCTGTCATCACGGAGTTGCTGGCCGATTTACCACGACCGATTCGCCTAGACTTGCTGCGAAGTATTTGCTCACCAATACTACAAACATTGGCACTTCTTCAAGGAGTACGCCCAGTGCTTAGCAAGTTGGAAGAGGTGATGGTCGAGAATGGAAAGTTCATTTGTATGGTCAAGGCGAGATCATCTACAGATACGGTGATCACGTTACTGGGGTATTTTTTTCCTACTAGAAGGCGAGGTTTGTCTTGTGGAAAAGGGAGATACAACTCGGGAGATTCTAAGAGAAGGCTTTTTCGGAGCAGCAGCTCTGACAGAGCAACAAGAAGACGAAGGGTATACAGAACACGTGAGTGCCAAGACGGGGTGTATTCTCTTCGTACTGTCTCGAGACCAACTACAAGAAATGGAAAATGCCCGCCTCCATCCGTGACTGGGAGAGCTTTTCGCTTCTCCAATCGTGCAGGTTGTGGGCTTACCAAATCTGCAGGTGTTGGCCCGACACTATTTTTCCGTGTCAACCGAGCAAGATGCACTGTTGATCCGGAGAGAAAGAAAAGTTGAGGAACTTCTTCTCCTAGAAAGCATCCGTAGCACAGTTGATGCGCCTGCTACAATGCCAGCAGCAATGGAAGTTCGACGCGTTGCAGGAAAGCTGCCGGAATAGGAGAGCGGATCGTCACTCCCATTGTTGCTATCACTCGTACTCAGTTGATTCATCACATTTTGAACGTGGGCCGCTATCAAAGCAGCACAATCAGGATAGCCTAGGAGCAATTTCTCGCAGTGAAATTTCGAAAACTTGTACAGAATCACGTACGTCGTTGAAATCACAGTCGCCGTCCGCGGCATGAATGAAAAGACTGACAATTCCCCAAAGCACGACCCCTTTCGGATCTCTCGCACAATGATCGACTCGATGATAATCGCAAGAACTCCGGAATGAACCAAATACATGGCATCTCTAAAGTCCCCAGCTAAGAACAACACTGTCTTGACAGGCAGAGCAGTCATCTCCAGCAAACCCGCGACTGCAACGGTGAATTGGTCATTGCAGCCCTCGAAAATTGAAATCGCAGCTATAGTTGCCCTCAGTTGCTCGACTTGGTGAATATCGTTCGCTGTGGAAGGGCACAAAAGCTTCGCAGTCTCTCGATCGTGAGACTTAAAGTCACTGTAGTAGCGCTTTAGAAAATAATGTTACTGTTAGTTTTGTACACGCTGCGAAACTTAAGATAAATTTACGTACTTTGAGGTATTCAACAGCCTGGAGTTGCAAATGTTCTGGGACGTGGTGGAAGGAGAGCCCATGAATGAGTTGGTTGATACGCGCCTCCAGTGCCTCGGATTGTCCACTTTCGCATTTTTAAAATAACAAAAATCGTCGTACACAGCGCCGTGAACATGGAGAAACCACACAAGTGCCACTAAAATCGTGAACAGGAACTCAGACGTATGGAGCGGCAGTTCTCCTTCAAAAGCCCCGTCATGATCCCAACGCTCCAGAAGAGCGACTTCAAGTATTGTTCATGCAGTGAGTGCGTGATGTTGGAGTTCTCGAGCTGCCAATGGTTGGAGTGGTCGGTATCGTACCCGAAGCTGTAGCGAATACATGCAAGCACATGAGCGATATACGCAGTGGTCACCAGCACTTTGAGGAGTTTTACCACAACAAACTGTTTCGCGTAAAGCTCATTCAAATTCGACACAAACTGCGGGAGTCGAGACCATCGTAGCAGCTTCAGAAGCAAAAGCTTCGGCGCAATGCTTGGGTGGATCGCTACAAGAGCCTCGCTGGGTAAAATGGCAACGATATCCACCAAAAACTGAAATGAGAAGACATAGCGAGCAATCGTTCGTCTTCTGTCTCGAGGTTGCCCTGTGCGTCGAAAGTATCTTCACGGTCGTCTGCCAACACATTCACCAAGCGCGTGTGTAAACTGAAGGGCGAATGCACGAAGTGACTTTAGCCACGACAATCGTTCACTTTGCCTACTTGAGTTCCTCATCATTTTCAAATTCTCTGAAAGCTCGAGCAAAAGCCGACACCGACGACTTTGAAGTGAGAAGAAGAAATGGCAGTGTCCGTGTCCTTGGTGGAAGTTTGTCGAAGATTAAGAAGGTTAATGCAAGAACGAGTTTATAGTTAACATTTGTCGGCGCAGGGCAAATTTAATGGTTCTGCGTCTAACTTTGCATGTCTTGGAAAAGTTCTACCAGAAACCTCGTTTTGATCCTTGAAAATAACCACAGCACGAGCTCAGCAACTTCCGAGCGTAGGTATTAATTCTTCAAGAAAGTTGCGTATGAACGATAAGTGATACTGAAAGGACTAGTGGTCGTACGGGAAGGCGTCCATGTACTCAACAGCTTCAGCCCAGCGGAACTGATTGTCATCCATCACGGCGCGGCGACGCGATCGACGCACTCCCGTCCAAACGCCCACGATCAGTAGTAGCGTCATGCAGGAGATTGAGGTAAGCATGGACAGCTTCATGGTCCAGAGTTGCTCGTCCGGAGGCATCTGCCATTGATGCGGCACAAACATCGGATGCTCGAAGCCAGGTTGAGCGATCGCCGTAGCGACTGCGCCCCGAAAGACAGGCTTAACATCAACGTCGTCAGCAATTTTCTGCGGTGGAGACGTCTGCTGAATCAACGTATTTTCCTGCGGAGACTCCTCCTCGAGACGTGGATCGTCCTCTAGTTGATCAATCGTCGCTGCCACGGCCGCAGACGCTGTATCCCCTCTCAAAAACTCGTTGAGAATCACTTCTCCCAGTGCGTCTGCAGCTTCGTCGACGATCTCGTCTTCCAGTTGCTCCTTCTCCTGCTCCGTCAGTCGGTGTCCACTCCCCGCTGGGACCACCACCACGAACTCTTTCGCCACCTGCTCCTGTTGCTTGTCATCGTCCGACTCGGTCACGACAATATCAATCTCTGTGTCTTCACTGCTGGACAAGTTGTCCAACACGGTCTTGAGCTGACCTTCCATCTGCTGCAGCTCTTGCTCTGCCTCATCTTCAAACAATCTCGTGACCTTGTCCAGCACCTTTGCACCTCCTTCCTCTTCTTCAGACGACTGCATTGCTGTCTCAACGATCCTCGCGTCCAAAGTCTCCGCTACTTCCGTCTCCATCTCGTGTTGGATCTCGCCCTTCTCTTCGTCCGAAAGTTTCGCTCCAGCTGGGACCACGACCACGATCTCGTCCAGCGTTTCAATTCCCGACCCATTGCCAAAGTCTTCTGGTACTTCAATGACCACATCGATGTCTGTCGAGCCACTGGAGCTTGCGACGTGGTCTAAAACATGGTCAAGTTGGATATCCAACTCAATCAACGAATTGACCACTTGAGATTCCTCCTGGACGAACGTTTCCACGTTGTCGAGGCTGCCATGGACAGATGAAGTGTCATAAACCTCGAGATCAATTGCAGTGACTTGACTCGCGAGCAGCAGCAGCCACGATAGAATTGGCGTCATGTTGGACGAGGAATGACTCGCGTCCTTTCGTGCCCAAGATCGATGTACCAAGGTTTCGGTACATAAGAACCGGAAAGATTGCACTAATATGATGTGGACACACAACGGAGTAATATGCATGTACTGATTTAAGTTATATGCTAAAACCGTGGTTGCGTCCCCAACCAAAGATCTCGGTGGTGCAGTCATGCGATGGTTGTTGTGATTGTCATAGGGAGAAGCTCCTGGTTGCAGTGCGGATAAGTTGAAACTGCTGATCGACAACTTGTGTAATCATCGAGGACGGAATCGTTGAAGATGATGTTGCGCTGCTCGGGACGAAGTAGCTTTTGGAAAGGAGCAGCTCCATGGCTAGTAGTTCGAGTCTATTATAGCGCTGTCTAGATTCGAGCTTGGCCTGCCTTGCGGTGTAGGTTCGTTGGAACTGGTGCAGAGAGGACCACTCACGTCCGGTACAGTATGCTCGTACGGTATCGACGAGTCTGTTGCACCTCTGTCAATGAACAGCTAGCAGCGTGCATTTCAGGCCAGAGCACGTTGTTGGGTAGGCGAGCATTAACCACCAAAATACATGTAGTCCCTGCCCCGGATGTGGTGTACCGCAGTACGATCTCAAGTCCAAGCGGCGCTGTTCGAGCGAAATCAAAGGCGATGTTTGCAAACGCTACAGTGGCACCGTCTCGGCGGCAGTTCCACGCCAATTGGAGTCTCCAGTGAAGCGCAAGTTCTCGGCACGTGACTTCGATGGCTCAAGCCTCAGAGTTCGGGTTTCTTACGGCGTTTATAGAGATCGGAGGGTCTCCTCTGCATATCGCCTGGCTAAGTGTAATGCATACACAACAGCTTGGATATCACATTCGTCGCGAGTTTAGTGGTCCTGGACCAGGACTCCTGGTGCAGCCAGGACTTGATTTCTGCCCGCTAACGTCCATTTCCAACGTTGCCCATGGGCAAGTTGTCTCAGCATAGCTACAACTCAGCTTTGAGACGTTTCAGCTCCGATTACAACCTCTGGTTCGAGGCCATCCTCTGCATGCTGTTGCCCTGGGTACGGCGCCTGAATCTGTTTCCTTTTTTCTGTTAGAAAAGGATTGCGGAGGCGCTTGAGTCGCAGCTTGTAGCTTGTAAACAGTAACGGGGTCTCCCTCGAGTTTTCTTGAATATGATGTCTGCTGCTTGATTCGCCCTTGGAGCTAAAAGACACGACGCTCAATGGCGGGCGATCATGCCTTTTCAGAGCGGATCGATCATGGCAAGCTCCGCTTGAACCTGTTGAGGCGGTTTCGTGGTCTACGCTATGTCGACCACAAAGATCCGGCGTCGAGTACAATGTACTATGCGCTCTTTGCACTTGGCTGGACCTGTTTCTTTCGTGCACCAGACCCGTTTAATGGTGCAAAAATGGTGAGTGGTCTCGGGGGACGGAAGCCGTTGACGGATCATGTCCTATTAATAACGCGTTTTGCCTTCTTTCGTGAAATATTGGATCTTCTATATTATTTCTCTAGGCTGTCGTATGGATCCATCCACATTAAGCTTTGGTGTTGTGGTTCTACTAACCAACACTACGCGTATGTGCATGTAGCCATCAATCGCCTTGTCAATTTGAGTCGAGCACAACTTAGTTGTCTCTCTGACTCCAACCAAGGCGCGCGGTGCTACGCGTAACTAGCTCTTCCTGCGGGCGGTAAGAGACTTGCGTTTCGGCTCTCTATGGTTAATAGTCGGTCACGCTTGGCTTCGAAGTCGCGTCTATTCGGCTCTTACTTTTTCTGCCGTGGCTTCTATTCGCCGCAGCCAACGCGCCAACGACGTGGGACTGCCAGTCCTTTGCTTGGTCGGGTTGGTACAAAAGAGCTCTCCGGGTCACCACTCACAATCGTATTTTCCTCGGGATGGACGTGTCTACCGTGGCCACCGCTCAAGTATCCGATAAACGTTGTTTGTCTCCATCACCGAGTATGGCTGACGTCCATGCGGCGTGGCTGGCTGCCGGCGCCAATGGCGACGCGAAAAGCATGCGCCAGCTGTGGTCTCAGTTCCCCGAGTGGCTCGACTTCAGTCTTGTACGTTGCAATCCAATCGTGCACGTCGACCATCGGACTAACGAGCTTGTCGGATTTGCACTCGCCATTGTCAGCAAGTCGGGCCGCCCGCGTCGGACTCGCCGTCGCAACGACAGGCAAGATTCTGCAGCTGGGGCGCCTTCCACCTCCGCACCATCGGCGCGTCGGCACTCCACACTGCGGCGTGGGGAGGGAACCTCGAGATTCTGCGGTTCCTGCTTGAGTCGGGTCAAAATCCGGACGAAAGCGACGACAGCGGCATGACGGCCATGATGGTCGCCATTCTACGACTGAACCTCATAACCATGCGCTGCGTGTTTCGAGGCGGAGAGGCGGTGCGCCGCAACACGGTAGTCAATGTACGTAGCTAGGAGTTCTTGGTGAAATTTAAATGTCGTGCTAAGGTATCTATCTGCCTTGCAGTGTCGAGAAGAAGAAGACCAACGAGTAGAGCTGCTGCTCGCAGTGATGAAGATACTGCTAGCGTTCCACGCACATGTAGACACTCGGAGCAAGGTACGGCCGCTGTTTTTGCTGTTGTCAAGAATGCCGGTGGGTTCTCATGACGCTCCCCTTGACAGGATGGCAAGACGGCGCTCCACTGCTCTACGAGTGACGACGCGTACGAAGTTGCCAAGTTCCTGCTCGACGCCGGCGCAGGCGTAGACGTGCAGGACGAGGTAGGCGAGGAAAATCGAACCGATCTGCTTGCAGCAGCGGTGCTCTGATGTGTTTCGTGCTTGCAGGTTGGAAAGACGCCGCTGCACTACTGCGTGCAAGAAGGAGGTCTGCTCGTGACGGAACTACTGCTCTCCCGCGGCGCGAGCATCGATGTGGAAGACAAGGATGGCGTCTCGCCTTTGGCACTGGTACTGCAGCGGACGGATCTCAATGTGCTCCAGCTCTTCCTGAACCACCACCAGTGGGTGGCCACGCCGCAACGACGTGACTTTGGTGGGGCAGTGCTGCTGCAAGCTGTCGAGTGTCGGGCGGAGGGCGTGGTGCGCTACGTCGTGGAGAACGAGTACGCGTCGGTCACTGTTCGTAACCAGAAGGGCGAGACACCTATGCACCTCGCGATCAAGCAGCGGAACCCCTCGCTCATGGAACTTTTGAGCGACCTGGACCCGGCGGGGGACAACTTGACGGCGACCACGGAGCAATTGGAGACGCCGGCGCACTACGCCGCACGGTACGGGTCTCAACGAGAGGTGGAGATGCTACTGCAGTGCTTGACCAGCGTGTTTGGCGACCTCCAAGAGCTCGGGACAGGGAACCCTCTCAATGTAGCGGACGACAAAGGGTTGACAAGTCTGTACATCGCGAGCACGACACCATTTCAGCTCCGGAGCAAGGTGTTGCAGGACTACCTCGAGCAGGTCGCTGGTGCTGCAAATCTTGATATCCGCGACGCCAAAGTGCAGTTGTTGCTGGACCATGGAGCTCGCCTCTTCCCTCCTGGCGTTCTGGCACACGACATCACCGTTGCAAGTTCAAACTCGAGTTGGAAAGTGTTACGCTTTCTTTTTCCGGTCCAAGTGCAGGACTGTCTGAGGACGTGGATCGTAGAAGAAGTGCCTCGTTTTGATGAGCCCGAAGATGAAGAATCTGCAGTGCACACCGCTGGAAACGTCGACCTGGTGGAGTCCGTGGCGGAATTGTGCATGCAGTGGATGGCAGGAGTAGCGTGTGTGGGTCCATGGACTTCGCTGCTCCCCATTCTCATTTGCGCAGGCTACGCGCACGATGTTGTGCCGCTGCTCGTGGAGCTCCCTCTTGAGCGCTGGGCTCTGCCATCACTTCTGCGGCAGCTGGAGAAGTTTTCACGGCACCAGCTTTGCCACAAGCTCTTACTGCAGCTCCACGACGAACTACTGGAAGTCTGCCAGTCCACAATTGCACCAAGCACATAATATATCAAACCTACAGAACACTCTTGGCGTGTTGTTGCCTCTTACGACCATAGGAGAACGTTAGCGGAGCCCTTAAAGCCGTCGTCACTTCAACTTTCGAAGGAGGTGCACGCTGCCTGGTATCAACAGTGTCGACAGCCCACTCGGGGCTGATTGCAAATGACATGCACCATTCAATTCCCTTCTGGTGTCTCTCGGAGCAGCATCCTTTCGGAACATGCTAGTACTCCACTGGACAATTAGCTCTTTCGAGTAGAATTCTGGTGCTGGAGACTCCAATAGTCTCAGCTTCCTGGCCAGTAGCCGGTATTCCAAGTTGTCGCAATTGTGGGACCGCCGATCAGGTTACCCACGCGACCAGTATCGAGCTCTTCGGGTGAGCAAAGCAAGGAACCTGAGCGCAAGGCCATGAGTTTGCATGATTTACGAGAAATTTGTTGCCCGCGGTGAGCTTTTAGCCGGAATCGATGGCCTGAAGTCCTCGAACAGGTGAACGGAGATTGCTACAGTACATATATTGCGTGCATTCCTTATCTGCGTAACCTCCTGTAGCAATGTTGACGCTGGGGGAAAAACTCAATACAACTCCAACTCGCTCCACGCCATCCGCATCTCCCCCAAGAGATGGAGCAAGAGAGCGTTGTCCCGTGCGAAATCTTCCATATCACGAAGCAATGCAGGGAGGTCTCGGGTCTGCAGGGGTAAATCCAACAATAAGGGCATCACCTCGACGCCGTATCCAGCTCCAGTCACGATCGAGAGCAGCGTCAATGAAGTTCCAGAATACGCAAGTTTTCCAATCCAACGCATACACAGCTCGGTGAGACGCAAACCGTCGTCATTTTCATCTTGAACTGGAGCGCTATGTGCATGGTTGACGAGCCATTCCCCCAAACAACTCTTCACTTCGGTGGGGAAAACTAATCGGGGTGAGCCAGAACGAGAGTCTGAAACACGTGATGCCAGTTTCCGCGCCAGGACGCCAGGGGAAAATAATTGCGCTCCGTGGTCCAGTAGCAACTGTACTTTAGCGTCGCGAGATTCCAAACAACTGTCGCTTCCGTCAGGAATCATCAACGTACTTGCAACGTGCAGACACGTCATGCCGCTCTGATCTTCGACGTGTAGAGGATTTTCTGCGCCTAGACCCGGCAATTCCGCCAAGTCCCCAAACGCACTCGTCAAACACTGCAACAAGGTATGGACCTCCTGATGAGATCCGTATCGAGCTGCGTAATGAGCTGGGGTCTCGAAGGTCGTCGTGGTTGCTGTTAGATTGTTGCCCTCTGGATCCATGTCGGCAAGCAGCTCCATCATCGACGGATCCCGTCGTATGATAGCCAGGTGCATGGGCGTCTCGCCCTTCGCGTTGCGTGTAGTCACAGCAGCATATTCGTTGTCCACCATAAAGCGCACCACCTCCTCCACTTGACACTCGACTGCTCGTAGCAGCACCGCTCCCCCGAAATCTAGCCGTTCTGCCGTGACATTCCACTGATAGTGGTTCAAAATGAGCTGCAGCACGTTCAGGTTGGCTCTCTGCACCACGACGGTCAACGGCGACTTGCCGTCCTTGTCTTCCAAGTCGATAGTGGCTCCACGAGACAACAGCAATTCGGTCACAAGCAGACCTCCCTCCTGCACGCAATAGTGCAGGGGCGTCTTTCCGTTCTGCCATCAGCAAGAAACCAACGGAACAACACAATCAGTGAGTCGGTGACCGTCAGCTTTTTATCAGCCCGTCGCTGCAAAACGGACCTCGTCCTGGACGTCCATGCTGGCGCCGGCGTCAAGCAGGAACTTGGCCACTTCGTAAGCGTCATCGCTGGTAGAGTAGTGCAGCGCAGTTTTACCATCCTGTTAGCACAAGCGAGTGCATCGATGAATGATTCGTCCACGAGATTATAGGCATTGCTACCTATGCGTTACCTGACCGCGTGCGTCCACATCAGCTCCATATTGAAGCAGCACAGATATTACTGCGACCACCTGCTTCTGCTGTGCATCCTCCTCTTGGCGACACTGCTCACGTATCCAAACAACGTTCGTCACAACTCAACCGACGACAAGGACAAATATCTGGATACCGATTCGGACTCACGTCAACGAGGATGTTGCGACGAACAGCTTCGCCATTGCGAATCACGCAGCGCATGGTCATGATGGTGAGCCGCAGGATGGCCACCATCATTGGAGTGACAGCGGCTTCATCGCCCGTATCGGGGCTTTGGCCTTCTTCCAACAGGAACAGCACAATTGCAAGGTCTCCGTTCCACGCTGCGGTGTGGAGCGTCGAGGCTCCGATTGTACGTAAGTGGAAGTTGGTCCAGCTGCATGATCGGGGCCGGGATGACGAGTCCGGCGTAGCGGGGCCTACACACTGGAAGTTAACATTTGCAGTCAAGGTATCAGTAATAATGAGCCCTCTAGCGTCATCTCGGCGTGCTCCGAACACCGAGTCTTACCCGTTGCAAGTCTAGCCAATCTGGAAACTGGCGTCGGAGTGCTCGCATGGTGGCAACATCTCCGTTCGAACCGGCCGAGAGCCATTCCGAATGAACCTCGGTGATATCGGCCGAAGTTGGCAACAGTTCGGCTTGGGATGCACTTTGACTCGACTGCATGTTGTTGGGCTCGACTTCCCCCTCTTCTGGAACAATGGCCACTGAGCTCGACGTTAGGCCTCTTTTTAGCTCGGAGCTGATTGGACGAAGCAGAAATATTGTTGTAGATCCGGAGAGCAGATGAGGACCTTGGCGGAAAATTCACGCCTGGATTTGAACCGATTATTGTAAGACCTTTAAAGTGTCTCTCGTACGATTCCGGCGATAGCGAGCAAAACGCGCAGTGTGCGAGTGCGTTGGAGCTTGCTCGTGCAGGCCGATGGAAGTGGCTTGAACGATTTGCAGCGCGTCGAGATGAGTCAGCAAGAAGAGGCTGCTGCGACAGCAGCGAAGGGTTAGTGTGAACGACCAGGCGTTGGAGGAGATCTGGACCTATCGGACCAGTGGTGGTGCTGTCGTCCACGCGATCAATTCGTCACCGGAACTCAATGGGACAAGGTCCGCACTGATCTTTTCCTACCGTACGCTTGGGTGCACTTCCGACGCCAAAAAAAAGAAAAAGAAACTGCATGTATTGATACCGCAGGCTTGCGCTTCGACCCCCAGGACGAGTTGCAGCGGATGAGCAACGCGGCGAATGTCCTGCGCCGTAGTCAACAGTGTGGGTCTATTCGTGGCTCCAGCTTCTAGTTTGCAACCATTTTTTGTCGGCAATTTCTGGTTTCGCAAGAGAAATGCGACAATATTGAGAAACGG